>VZQC01011993.1:750200-760481 GCA_009823505.1 Rhizomys pruinosus
CTGTTTTGGGTGACTGTATGTTGTTAATTTGGGAAGCAAAATTAATTCCTTAAGTTAAATTATCCTACAGGTAAAAGAGAATGTTATAAGATGATACTGTATAACACAAAGATTATAGAGAACATTTGTATATGTTAATCCCAAAGTTATTGTTATACAGATTTTAAGTAAAACAAATATGAACAACAACAACAACAATTTATATTTCCAATTAACTCAGATGTATCACCATTTTTATCAAAACCTGTAAGCCAATGTTGTTTAATATAGACATTTTTACTTTTACTAAGTTCTAAAATACAATGTCCAGGGAACAATCTGCAGAAGATGGGGCATGGTAGAATAGATTGGGGTTAATGGTGAAACTACAGCAATATAGACTGGATGCTTATTTCATCAACTTGATTGTACATACAAGCCCTTCCAGCTGGATGGTGGGAGCTTTGGGCTGTGTGGGTTTGGGCACAACTGCTTGAAAATTGGTTTTACATGAAGGATGCTTGTACTCAAAACTTATTAATTCTTGTACAAAATGAAATAAATGAAAGTAAATGGAAAAGAATAAATTGATATAGTCCTTTATCCAATTCATAGAACAGTTTGTGAAAGGTATCAGCTTCTTCGATTCTCTTATTTCTCCAATATCACTACTTATTTACTTAATTTTAACATATATAAAATCATAGATATTATTAATAAGTAATGTATATTCCCAGAAGATTAAGGGAAATATTTAAAACCCAAATAGATAAAATATTTAAACCATAATCAACTGGCATTAGCTTTTTTATGGATAAAATGGATAGTTCATAAAAAGCTGAGATTACAGGCATGTGCCACTAAGCCCGACTATTATTTGCATTTTTTATGTGTATGAGTGTATTGCCTACATGTGTGTAAGGGCACCCATGGTCATCCTAGTCTGTAATAAACTACACTCAGGCATGCAGGCAAAGGACAAAGCTAAGTGTGTGCATGTCCATTTTCCTCAGAGATTTGTTTTTGCCCATCACCTAGGTTCAAATAGTTTTTTTTTCCCCATCAATTATGTTCAAATACTTCAACACTTAAAGGATAATAACAAACTGACCTGAACAGTTTGCTTTTGTGGTGACTGAATAAATGTCAGATGTGGTGTCTGAATTACTCCCTGGACCTGTACAGTTTGGCCTGAAGGTAACTGTACTAGAGTCACAGCTGGAGAGCCTCTTCCAGTGCCTGATCCAGCTACAGAAACCTGAGCCAGAGCAGGGACAGAAATTTGACCAGTCTGAGTCGGCCTATGAGCAGACCTGCACTGTGCCACAGAATGTGTTGCATCTCGATCCTGCTGAGATTCAACTGTTCCCATGGTCATTTGTCTTACATTTGTCTTAATATACTTCTTCCTGCCTTATTTGCTCATTTTTATTACATCTATAATCAATGATTTGCTCCTTCACCATTTTCTTTATTTATCTGCAGTGAAGGAATTTACAGAGTGGACTCCTCACTGATTATGTACTGGAGGAGGTGGGGACGCCCAGCAAGACCTCTGCTTAGAGCCCTGCTTCCCAGACACCATGGCGCTTACGGTGGCCCCACCAAATCTATTTTTATAAAGTACATTAAAACATACATCAACTTGCTATGTAATTAAGAATGTAAAGTTAGATTTCTTTTTACCTGCATTCAAGTTTACTGTTAAACTGTGAATCACTAAATGTGTTTTGGAATTAACCTACAGTTCATCTTCAGACTTTGTAAATTTGGTATATGTATAGAGTAAAATAAGTAAATAAATGAATAAATAAATAAATAAATAAATAATACCATTAGACACACACACAAAAAAAGTAAACTATGTGTTAATGACCAAATCTCATCCAAGTCATAAACTCTATTATCAGCAATAACATAAATATGTCAATATTATGTACCTTGGTATTGTGGTTTGATATAAAATGCCCTCCACAGGATCATGAGTCTGAATATTTTCTATCCAGATGGCAATGTTGTTTGAAAAGATTATGGAAACTTTAGGGTTTTAGTACTAGCAAAAAGAAATAGAATTTTAGAGATGTGCCTTGAAGCTTATAGGGCCCTGTATTACTAAATGTATTCTCTATATTTTCAGATGTATCTAGATATAAGCAACTACCATGATACTTCTGTAGCCACAGCAATGATCCGTTCCCATGTAACTATAACTTCCCCACCATGATGTCCTATAAGGCCTCAAACCATGGTGCAAAATAAATTCTTCTTTGAAAGATGCTCCTTGTCAGGTTTTGGGTTGAAACAAAGTGAAAATTCATATGGAAAATCCATAGCAAGAGTAGGGTTGTTGCTGTAGAAGACCTGGCTATATGGCTCTTAGGTCTTTGAAACAGGTTTGTGGGAGAAATAATGAAGAGTTTGGAGGTGTAGGTAAAAGAAACTTTAGAATACAGTAACCAAGGCTTTATTTGGGTCTTTATTATGGGATTTTTGAAGACCAAAATGCTAATACTATTACAAAGAGTACAGGAGAGTCTAATGATGTTTCAGAAGGAAATAAAGATTCTATTGAAAATAGGGTTAAAGGAAACTCATGTTCTATTCTGGCAAGAACTTTGTTTCATTACCAGCTTGATTTCTCCTTGTTTCTTCTATGAACTAAATATATAATGTGAGTTGCAGGGTTTAACAGTCAAATGGTAGGTAATCAAGTCCAATGGAAATAGCAGGCATAGTCCATATTAAATATCATGCTAAAGGGTTTTCTGTAGGAAGATCCAGTTTGAATTGGGGGCTAGTTCTCAGCTAGCATCCCTCAGGGCACCCTGCCCCAAGGAGGATGGATGATGTTGGATGATGCAAAGGTGTGCAGTGGCACGGAGTTGGGGGGCCTATGATTGGCTCTGGGAACTGACGTCATTTGGTTTATAAAAACAGGCTGTAGCAAGGAGTAAATTTGAATTTCCCAGTAACATAATCACAGAATTCCCGGCCATCATTTTTATTAATTATTGCATGCATTCAGGCCAAAGCATACCTGCATTTCATTCGGGTGGCCAGTGGGTTGGAAAGACGTCCCCATGCAGACCACCAATCTGGGTAGCTGATGTTGTGAGTGGACATAGGCTGAAGATAGGCCTATAGCCATCAGCCTGAAATTCCTGTCCAGGGTTCAGCAGTCTCTGGGCAGGTGGGAAGTCATGGCCAAGAGTGGAACACGTGTCTCGTGGGTCCAGGCTAAGGGCCTGAGTTGGAAATACCACCCAGGCTGGGCTACAGGAAATAGCCGGCTGGTCTCTGCACCAAGAGGCCAGCTCCCTACAGCATCTGCTGACAGGCACTGTGTCCCCCTCCCCTTAGCAGGGCTGTGTGGTCCCTGTTCGACAGAAAAGAAAAGCTTCCTATAGTTTTCTCTAAAGAAAACTCTTTATCTGTCGTATCTCTAGAGAAATGAGTTTTCTCTAAAGAAAACACTTTATCTGTCATATCTCTAGAGAAATGACATTTCTTATCATAAGCTAAATATGGAGTCTTATTTTTACATGCGAGCATACTATACACCACTCATCAAAGAAGCTTCTATTTTTAACAGATGGAGGCTACAACAGAGCCTCGCAACTGGTTAGACACAGAAAATACACATCTAAAAGATGCCCAATCCAAGGAGATACATCTACAATTGAACCCCTATAACCTAAAACTCATGGAACACAGTGGAATGAGGGGCAGAGAGAAATGACTACTTCCCTCAATTCTTATCAGCGAAGCTTTCTTACACAATAGAGTGCAATTCAAGCCTGAGGCACAACTGGCCAAGTTTCAAAAAACCAGGAACCTCCAGATTGTGTGTCCCTGGATAGGACTTGTATATTAAAACTCACCCACTGATAGTTCAGCCATCATTGCTGAAGAGGATGTAGAAAGATTATAAGAGCCAGGGCTGGTGCATGAAGGTAGGGAAGCAGAGGCTTTCAAACTACTGGAAGCTTGCACATGTGAACTTGTGGCACAGCTGTCATCAGGAATGGGACCAATGCCAACTCAGAGAAGGTCTCAGAGTGAAGCAAGAGAAATGGGTGGTGGACTGTCCCTGAACTGAGAACTAATGGAGACTGACTACTGCTGGCTGAGGGACAGATTTCTAGAGGTTGTGACTATACTTCAGTGAATGTGATTGCACAGAAGGACATCTGGGTTCAAAAGCTTGACATGGATAATGTAATACATGAGTTATGTTGGGACGTTCAGGCATGGAAGTGGGCCCTGAATTTGATTAGAAATCTTTATATGAAATGCAGAAAAGTCCAATAAAATTTTTAAAAGAATTAAAAATAAATAAACAATAAATAAATAAAATGCTAAAGTCCATCTTCAAAACTGTAATTACAACTTTACAATCAGTCATGATTAGAGTTTCTTTTGCCTCTCACCTCATTTATAATTGCTACAAAACTCAGGAAATAAGCTGTCTTCTGCCTTTATTATTCCTTGTTTTCTGCATATATGTATTATTTTGGAATGTGTAGACTGTGTATTTTGGAATATGTAGACTGTGCTTGTAAGGTATTCCATTCTTCACATAGAAAAAGAGTGTCTTATTACTTGTTGATTCTCTTGTTTATTTCTTTGCTATGAAAGACAAATTTTACATTCTGTGATGATTCCTATTGTGGGCATTTCTTATACAAATGAAGAGAAATAGAGTTCATCTTACATGACAAAATATTTTTTTTCTATTTTGCCTTATATCAATAAAATCGTTAGGAAGTCATATATTTTAAGCAATTTTAAGCAATGCTTTATCTTCCAAAGATCATAATATGTATTTTGTACATTGGAAAGTTTTTCTGTCTGACTCAACTACAGGACAATTAACATTGCCTTTATCTAATTACAGGAGATGTGGCCATTCCGTTCCAAATGTACAATGGTTACATTGTTTAGTCGTAAAGTGCAAACCTATCTTAACAAATCAAAAAGGTCTGACATAACAGTCAAGATTTCTCTAAGGGAATCACTAAAAGCAATTTCCTCCAAAATCCATATCATTCATAAAGATTTCACTCATTCACGGAATGGCTACTCACCATAAATACCTGAATCTCAAACAGAAATAATCTTTTCTCTTGGAAACAGCCCCAAACATCTCCAGTTAGAAATTCCTCCAAACCTTACTCTAAAATCCCATTTGACCAGAGCAATAGTTACAAACACCAGCTACATTAGTGTTTCCTGTTTTTACTATATAAAATTTATTTTTAATGCTTTAACCAGTGACAAATGTGTTACTTCCTCATACTATTTGAGTAAATATATTTGTCTTGGACTCAATTTGTTCTTTGACTCTAATATGCTATGTAAGAAAACATCCAGTGTGCCACACTGTACTTGATTATATTGCTTTTAATTGCTCAAGTTATCAGTAACAACAATGTTTGAGAAATTGCAATTTTTTTTTCTAGAGAAGGTATTAATAGCTCTTGGGGTAGAGAGCACTTACTTGTACATTCATTGATGTGGTTCAATTTGTCTATTGCATGTTATACTAGGACCAACTTTGGGGTTTCTAATCATTTAAAACAAAAGCAAAATATCATAGTTTATATATACTATGACATATCATATTATACTTTATGTATCCTATGTCCTCCTGTGACTGAAAGTAATGACTCCAGCATTTTCATCCTTTTGATGATCCTTGCTGCAGCCTGAGGAAACAGTTTTTCTTCTTGTCTAGTTACAGATTCCAGGCTAAGCCTTTAATTTTGTAGCAATTGAAAGGTTAACACCTTCTGTTGAACAACAATGAACAGTATTGTGGTAGTAAGAATCCATTGCACCTCTACTGGGTAATGTCTAAATAGAAAGAGCTTGACATGTCAGAGTTATCTGCTATAGAAGTTAATATGAGAGAGTTTTACACACATTTATTCTCTTTGTTTTCTCTAGCTTTTCAATTGTATCACAAATAGCAAACTGTTAACCTTTCAGAGCCTAATCTATAATTCGTATTCTGGCCAACAACTGATTTCCTTGACTGAAAGTTTTGTTGATAAAAGGAGCCAAGGATCAACCATTTAATGGATGCATACAATAAAAGGCTCAGCTCTATGAATTTAAATTGATCTTACATTACAAAAACTTCTGATAAATTCATAGCAATAATATGTCAAGATGTGACTAAGACTTGGCAGGTTTCCATGTGATTAGATGACAGAATTACAGCCCCAAATGTGACAGTTTTTTGGTAAATGCCAAAAGCACAATGAACAGATACATTGAGAAAGAGAACCATAGTGTAAACAATTATCTAAAATCTAAGTGTAATCATAGTGTAAACATCTTTCATAAAGTCGGTTACATAACTCTTCACTGTAAATTTTAGTTTATCTGAAAACATAGCCTCAGAAGAGATTTGAGCATGGAAGCAGCATCCTCCATTTGCTTTTTATTTGATGGAGATAGGATTATACTATGTAGCCAGGCTGGCCTTGAACTCACAAAGCTCTCGTCTCATCTCTCCAACTGCTGGGCACTATAGGCATGTTTCACCATACTACATTTACCCAAATGTTTCTACTGGTGTTCCTTCTTAGAATAAAGGACAACTCTTTTTTCAGATACTTATATAATCTGATTTTTTTAAAAATTGAAGATTGTAACAGAATGTAACTGTGCAAGTTATATTGATTTAAAATTATGAGATTATATTGATCAATTTCCAGAACTCTCCAAACCAGCCTTTACTTTTTGTTGTTTTCTCTCTGAATTCAGGTTTTGTTGCATTTAAGAATATCCTATCACGCTGGGCGTGGTGGCGCACGCCTTTAATCCTAGCACTTGGGAGGCAGAGGCAGGTGGATCTTTGTGAGTTCAAGGCCAGCCTGGTCTACAGAGTGAGTTCCAGGCCAGCTGGGGCTACAGGGAGACCCTGTCTCGAAAAGACCAAAAAAAAAAAAAAAAGAATATCATATCACTTCTCTAGACTGCAACCTCCACACGGTCAGGAACTTGATTACTCTCCATTGCATCTCAAAGATTCTACTGGATAATTTATCATATATTTATTTTTTTTAATTAAACTGAGTAATTACATAAAGTAAACTAACTAACTAAATATATTTCTTGATTTTCTGTGTATTCTGAAGGCTTCCTACAGTTCACTTATCTGGTCATCAAAACTAGGACGTTATGTTCTTAAAATTAATATTTCACTTTTGAGTGCATCCTTTCATGTTTCTTCATTTCTAGCCAATAGTTGAATGAAATGGAGTCAAATACTTTCTAACATATGAGGTAATACATCCAATGTAGAATTAAATATATGGCTTTTTTCCTTGCTGCTTTTTCATAAATTTATATACATAAACTAATTGATCAACATGTTAAGGTTAATAGATCCATGGAAAGGAGCACATAAAGCCTAGAAATCTTGAAGGCCATGTCTCATGATTAGCACAAAACAGTTTGCTGTTGATACTGTCAAGGGTGCTTTCCATACCTCAACTCAATTTCTTGCTTCATTGTTTTGAATCCCTATGGGACAGTAGCAGTTTAAGGAATGTCAATAAGAATACCCTTGTTCTATCAGGAATTCAGTACAGGAGGATAAACAGCTACACAGCTGGCCAAACTAATAGGTATGACACTGTGTGACTTAAGTGTTTAACAAATGCATGACCATTTTACAAGACCCAGTGGATGATTCTCGGAATTACTGAATTTGACTGATATGGAGCTTACGTTAGGGAAATTTCTATTAAATGAACAAATATATTTTTTTACATAAATAAATATTTTTATTTTATTTTTTATACATAAATTTATTTTTTAACAAATCTAGACCCGTGCCCCCGCATTCCCTCACTCCACCAGAGCTCATGCATTCTGCCAAACATGCTTTTCATTTCTTTCTCAGTCTTTCTCAATATTTTCTATGAGGAAGTTGACTGTTTTGAGCAGAGTTCATTGCTTCAGTCAGTTCTTCGATGCAGTCTTTTCTGTTGTTGTTGTTGTTGTTGTTGTTGTTTCTAATATGCATCACTCCCAACTGCTTTGGACAAAAGTTCAGGGGGCCATACACAAGAAATACTTACAACTAGGTAATTGGCACTAGCATCCACAGATGAGGGACACCATTCATCGATTGTTTTTCTGGGACTGTGTTGCTTCACTCAGCATGATGTCCTCTAGTTCCAGCCGTTTTCCTGCAAAGCTCATGAGGTCGTCTTTCTTTACCACTGCATAGAATTCCATTGTGTAGATGTACCACATTTTCTCTATACACTCATCAGTTGAGGGGCATTTGGGCTGGTTCCAGCTCCTTGCTTTTGTGAAGAGAGCTGAAATAAACATGGCCATACACATATCTCTGTGGTGGGGTGAGTCTTGAGGGTACATGCCCAGGAGTGGTATGGCTGGGTTGGGTGGCAAGTTCATTCCAAGTCTTCCAAGGGTTCTCTACACTGCTTTCCATAGTGGCTGTATGAGTTTACATTCCCACCAGCAGTGGATGAGTGTTCCCCTTTCCCCACAACCTCTCCAGCACTTGGTATCATTTGTTTTCTTGATCATAGCCAGTCTTATTGGAGTAAGATGATATCTTAAAGTGGTTTTGATTTGCATTTCCTTGATGATTAGTGATGTTGAACACTTCTTAAGGTGTTTCTCAGCCATCACTTATTCCTCCCTTGTGAAGTCTCTGTTCAGTTCTTTGCTCCATCTATTGAGTGGGTCATTTGTTTTCTTTTTTTCTTTGTTTTTTGAGTAGTTTATACATTCTGGAAATCAATGCTTTGTCAGATGTATCTGCAGTGAAGGTTTCCTCCCACTGTGTGGGATTTCTCTTCACTTCCTTGATTGTTTCTTTTGATGTGCAAGAATTAAGGTCAACAATTGACAAATGGGACCTCATTAAACTCAAAAGCTTCTGTACAAATGTATATTTTTTAAAGAGGTCTTATAAACATCAGACTGGGTTTACTGGAAACCCAGATAAAAGGTTATGAAAGGCAAACTGAACAACATTATTTTCATATTTCTGTTTATCTGAAAGCAACTATGTTGTTATAATGTAAATCTCTTAACAGGCTCTAGAAATTGATCCACCACTTACTTTCAGACTCTGTAATTATTGTATATGAGTGAAAAGTATGTATTCATATTTTAGAGTAATATAAAATTAAAGGAGGAAAATGTGAATTCCTGAATATAAAAAATGACTGAGAGAAAGATGCAGGACAGTTATGGAGGAATGCATGATGTGGGGTGGGGTGGGGTGAAGGGAACAGGGAACATGTCTAAACTGAACTGAGAAATGATATCTGAAATATATACAACATCAATAAAAGCATTATAAAAAAGATTGTTTGGCAAATATGTCTGTCAATAACAAATAATTTCAGAAGGAAAAATCTAGAGATAATACTTATATCTAGAGTATTTGCTGTGGCTGTAATGTTTTGCATAATTTGGAGCTCAAAAACAATCAGAAAGCTACACATGTATTTTTTTATTACTTTCTTAATCTGGGCACTGCCTCATTAAGGGATTTCATATTGAAAAATCAATTATACGGGGATAGACAGTGGAAAGGTGGTGGAAAACAAGGCTGATTTTACCTTAGCATGAAACCAATTATTATTTATTTACCAGAGTACTCATTCATACCATTCAGCCACTCGATGAATATCATTTCTATATTACAAAAGCTTCTTCTTGAAACTTGAAGAAGCTCCAGTAGTTTATAAGGAAATCAAAATGATTGAATTACTATTTGTTTAAAAGCAAACCAGCGGTCTTTCTTTCCCGCCTGGGCCAGAGGGTCCAGCGGCTAGTGGTCTGCACCTTTGTGTGGGCCGCGGGGAAGTCACCTGGGCAAGCATCTGCCACAGGTAGGGGGTGGTGTCTCTGGGCAGGACCGCCCTACGTCTTTCTTTCACACTGGGGCCAGAGGGTCCGGCGGCTAGTGGTCTGCACCTTTGTGCGGGCCACGGGGAAGTCACCTGGGCAAGCATCTGCCGCAGGTAGGGGGTCGTGTCTCTGGGCGGGACCGCCCTACGTCTTTCTTTCGCGCCGGGGCCAGAGGGTCTGGTGGCTAGTGGTCTGCACCTTTGTGTGGGCCGTGGGGAAGTCACCTGGACAAGCATCTGCCACAGGTAGGGGGTCGTGTCTCTGGGCGTGACCGCCCTACATCTTTCTTTCATGCTGGGGCCAGAGGGTCTGGCGGCTAGTGGTCTGCACCTTTGTGCAGGCCACGGGGAAGTCACCTGGGCAAGCATCTGCCACAGGTAGGGTGTCGTG
>VZQC01011995.1:0-25213 GCA_009823505.1 Rhizomys pruinosus
CCTGAAAGTGATACTCTTGCCTCCACATGTGATTTGTGGCATACATCTATGCATGTACACAGACACATGAAAAGAATAAATGAATGTGGGCAGGCCTGGTGGTGAACATCTTTAATCCCAGAACTTGGGACATAAAGGTAGTAGGATCTCTGTGAGTTGGGGTCCAGCCCAGCCAAGAGCAAGTTCTGGGCCAGTCAGGGATGCACAGTGAAATCCTGTCATGAAATAAATGAAACAAAACAAAACAAATGTAATAATTATTAAAATTATGATACTTCCTCTTTATGATTAAATTCTAAGAATTCTTCCATGCATTTTATATGTGTTCACTATCAGATATAAAATACAAAAATATTTCCTCTGAATATTTGAAGTCACTTTTCATTTCATTGATAGCAGCTTTGTTTATGGTTTTGTTCTTTAATAATCTTATTTTTGCTAGGCATGGTGGTGCATGCCTTTGATCCCAGCACTTGGGAGGCAGAGGAAGGCGCATATCTTGAGTTCAAGGTTAGCCTAGTCTACATAGCAAGTTCCAGACCAGCTGGGGATACAGAGAGACCCGGTCTCAAAAAGAGAAAAAAAATCTCATTTGTGTGTAAGATATTCGTAAATTCTCACAAAGATCAACTTGCCTCTGCTGTGATTAAAGGCTTGTACCACCATGCCCAGTTCATTGATAGTATTTTTGAAGCAAGAAGTCTTGAAATTTGGTAAAAACTACTTTATCAAACTGTTTTATTTGTGTTTTTGCTGTCATGTCAGAAATCATTGTCTAATTCAACGACACAAAGAGCTGATCCTGTTTTCTTAAAAGACTTATATTGTTGGCTCAACAGTTTCTCTCTCTCTCTCTCTCTCTCTCTCTCTCTCTCTCTCTCTCTCTCTCTCTCTTTATCTGACAGAGTTTCCTGTAACCTACGCAGGTCTAGAACTTGGTATGCAGATGAAGTTGACATTGAATTACTGTGTTATTAGGATAACAGGTGTGAGCAACCACAGTTTATGTGATGGAGGGAACTGATCCCAGGCTTTGTGCATGGTGGGCAAGTCATCTACCAACTGAGCTACATAGGGTAAACTGGTACTTTCCTGAGTGAGGTATCCAGTTGTCCCTTCACTAATTTCTGAAAAAGATATTTTTTCCTTTTGCTTTTTTTTTTATACTCTGTTAGAAAATCAAATGACTATCAAAGTGAGAATACATTTTTAAATTTTCAGACTTCCATTTTGTCTACTATTCTTTATGTCTCTTCTTAGACATATAGCACTTAGTACTAATTAATTACTATATTTTAGTTGTTAACTTACAATATCTTTATAGTGAATTCTCCAGCTATGTTCTTCATTTTCAAGATTTTCTATTACGAGTTCACTTTCTTTTCATTTGAATTTTAAGACTGACTTGTAAATTTCTAGTAAAATGGTGACTGAAACTTTGACATAGATTGCAAGGAGAATGAATAAAATTTTAGCAGCACTTCTATTTTTTGTTTTATTTTTTGAGACAGGGTCTCTCTGTAACCCCAGGTGTCCTGGAACTAAGTATGTAGACTGGGCTGTCCTCATTCTCACAGAGATCCCCTTACCCCTGCCTCCCGAGTGTTGGGATTAAAGTAATGCACCACCACACCTGGCTTAAGTATTGCTATTTTAGAAATAACAAGTGTTCCAGTCCAGGAACATGAGCTAGCTATCCATTGTTTCTGGCTTAGTTATTTCTACAATATTTTGTAGATTTCAGACAACATGTTTTCCATCTTTATTAAGTATGCCCCAGTATGCCATATTTTATGAAATTGCAAATGGATTTTTTCCTAAGCCTTTTTTTAAAAAATGTTCATTGCTAGAGTCCAACTGAGTTTTGTATATAGATTTTAAACCCTGAAATAATTCTGGCCTTTTTTATATTTTAAGTAATGCCTAATGTTTTCTCTATGATTTAATATATATAGTATCATGCTGTCTGACATGAACATTACATAATTTTAATACTCGTATTGTCTCTATAAAATTAATGCACATTAAAAAAAAATGTCCCGCTTTGCGTGGTGGTACAAGCCTTTAATCCCTGCCATTGGGAGGCAGAGGCAGGCGGATCTCTGTGAGTTCAAGGCCAGCCTGGTCTACAAAGTGAGTTCCAGGACAGCTGGAGCTACAGGAAGACCCTGTCTCAAAAAAAAAAAAAGACCAAAAAAAAGTCCCATTACTTGGCATCACAATCTGATAGTTGTAAATTTCTATTATTAAACCTCCACTTCTTTCAACTCAAGACTACTTTGAGATTCCCAGAACTCACTGTGTCTCAGTCTGGGTGATGGAATCCTTCATTATCTTCTCACTGTGGATGGTGCTCTGAGGGATGGAGAAGGTTGCGAACATTGGGATTGAGAAAGCATTCCTGATTTCTGTGGGGCTGGAATTCCTCAAAATGATCTTATCGTTCACGATGTACAGACTGGAAGAAAGATGGCTTTTCAGATAACTGGACAAATGAAGAATCCCACACTCTCAGCAATGATCCTGTTCTTATTGCTGCTAAGCCACCAGATTCCTTTCAAGCCCCTCCTCTATCTTCGTGTTGCCTTTTCTCCCATCCACGGTTTAGAGTTTACCTGCCAGTTTCATTAGATCATAGATTTAACTCAATGTTTTACCCTTTACAAAAGAAGCGGACATTTACACAGTTTTGGATAACACTGAGTAATGGAGAAAAAGATTTACACTTGGCCAAAGTCAACACAGAAAATTATGATTGTCAAGAAAAAAATCTGACTCCAGAAACTAAGGGGTCAACAGGTCAAAGTTTACAAAATAAGACCATGGAATGAAAGTTTTGGAGCACCTCTTAACCACTAATCTAGACTTCTTAGAGCTACATGTTGGCTTTCTATGGTACTGAGAAGATTCCAATACTATATTACTGCATCACTGGCTCAAGGTTACGTAGGTGTTTTTATTGCCCCACAAAACAGCACTCACCTATTATAGTTGTCAGAAGCTAAGATGAATGTCCGGGTGAAGGCAAGAATACATCCCCCAGAATTTCCTTCCACTTCAATGACACCAAACAAAACACCCACTGGAGTTGCACATTTTTAAATTCACACACAATTCCCCAGTCAGAGACTGGGACACTTGCTTTTCCCTAAGTGTCAGGAGGAAGTTTCAGGTACTGAGAGGGAAATAACAGAAATAATCAGTTCTCAATGATAGGACCTCTTAATGTAGGCAAGTTTCTTTTACAAATTAACTCATGTTTCTTATTTCACAACTGCCCAAGGGATGGATATTAGTAATCCCAAATAAGAAATAAGGAAACTGAGGGTTTAACAGGTCAAAGTTCACAAAATAAGGACTTGGAATGAAAATTATCAAACTCTATACCCTTAATGTTCCAGCTGTACGGGGCAGACAGATATGGATGTAGGTTGCACGGTACCTTTATTTTGGGAAAGAAAAGTACAAGTGGGAAACAATGAGACAGTAGAGAAGAGGGAAAAGGAAAAGATAAAAAAGAGACAGAATGGAGCTGGGAGAGTTCAGGTACAGAACACTGCCTGGAGAAAGGAACCAAAGAGCCCACTTGAGAGGACTGTACACTCACCTTCCTTGAATACTCCATTGACGGAGAAGCAGATCATCTTTTCCTGAGAAAGAAGAACAGTAAACTAGGGCATTCATAATCCATCTAAAACATACTATTTACCTGTAGCTTCCTGGTCATGAGCAAGGGAAGAAACAGGTGCTCACCGTCTGGAAACAAACGTCTATTACAAAGGAGTTACATTCATGCTGAGTTTGGGGCAATTCACAGAGACTGGCCACAATATCCTGCTTTGTGTGCTTCAGCAGCTGCATCTGCTGAACTGTATTGAGGAGAGGAGCAAGATGGTGGTTGTTAACCTTAGGATTTGCACCATGTGATCACCTTCTTTACCACTGCATTATATGCTTACAGGAGTCCTTGAGTCTCTTCATATTCCTACTATCATTGAGGTATGCTTCTAAGTTCCTCCTAGGAGAAAAAGAGGAGCAAGAGGGTGTTTCAGTCACTGTGGGTGTTGCAATGGGTTAGCTGTGTCTGCTGTTCCAGAAGAGAGCTTGAGCTGTGATACTCACAGATCTGGATTTTGGGGGTCGAAGAGAATGTTCAGGGAAAAGCAGACCTTATCATGGTAAGTACAGAGGACATTGTGGTGCTCACCATAGTCATAGATCAAGTAATACCTGTATGGGGGTGGAGCAAAGTGGATAGGGTATTTCTTGTGGTATACACACCAAATGATACCTGAAAGCTCTTAGAAGCAGGCTTTGTGCTAAGGTGACACAACTCAGCCTAGCTTTCTACTTCCTCACGGAAACTTCCTCAGGGTAACTTACTGAAGTGTAAACTGCACGACCAGACTCTTCAGTATCTCAGATTCTTTATAGATTTCCTAAAATGAAAAGTTACTTTGAAAAAGTGTGGTTGACAAAATATCCTGTCCAACACCTCAAATCTTGGTGGTTTCTCCTTACCGTGCAGAGTTTTATTATTTCCAGGGAGTCACAATCAGTCTGAATTGTTGGGAATAATGCCTGGCCATCCTGAAGAAAAGAAGAAGTTAGGAGCACACAGGAGGACATGGCATGTGGTACCCAAGGAGATAAAGAGACACAAGGGTCAGAGCCAAGGGTAAAATGGCCCTAGAAATTGCATGGGATCATTTTTTTTTCCCTCTCTGCCCTTCTCCCTCCTTCTTCTCCCCTCCCCATCCCACACTCTGCTTATTGGACCTTTTATCCCAGGGAAAATATACATGTCTGTAGGCATCTACAGTATTGAAAAGTGATGCTAGTCTGATATAAGAAAGTAATGTAGGCAGGAGACCAAAGTCTTGGAAGCAGACCCAGAGGTCATGGATGTGAGCAAAAGGAGACAGTGAAGACGGGAGGAACTTACCAAGCGTAACAACTTGGGGAAACACTTCAGCACAGCACTGTCCAAAAATCAAAAGTCAAAGGAAAGAAGTGACTGACAGTTCAAGTTTGGAAAGCCTTTCACCCCTCTAGGGCTCCCTCTTGCCCCCACCCACACTCCGTGGTAGCTCCACCCATACTGTACCAGCCCCCTTCCCCAGGGCTACAAAAACAAGAGGTTCATCTCCAGACAGGGGACAGGGGAAAAAGGCTGGTGACATAAATGAGGCATGACTCCACCTACTGGAGGGGGTCAAAATCTCAGATAAACAAAACACAGGCCAGACCAGGTTAAGGGGTGAGGCAGGACAGAAGGCAAAGAAGCCTGAGCACAGAGACAGAGAAAAGGGCAGGGCCTGGGATCCTTCCAAAAGACCAGGGCTGTCTCTTCCCACAGATGAGCACATGGAGGGGCATAAGTCTCATGAAAAGAATGAGGTGTGGGGCTGGAGAGGTGGCTCAGCAGTTAAGAGTACCGACTGCTCTTGCAGAAGACCTGGGTTCGATTCCCAGCACCCACATGGCGGCTAAGAACTATCTTTAACTCCAGTTCCAGAGGAATCTGACACCCTCTTCTGACTTCGCAGCTTTGCATGACACGGGCACACCTACCTACATGCAAACACTACACTCGTACACATAAAAAATAATAAATAAAATAAAAAAGAATGGGTTATGAAGTAGGTATTACGCACCTTGCATAGGCAGATTTCTCTAGAAAGGCTCTGCACAAAGGATTCCCTTCTAGCCACAGCTCTTCCAGCTTCAGTCCTTTCATCTTATCCAATTCCCAAACCGACTGTATCTATGAAAGACGAAAAGGAATTAGTAAAGTCATCCCAGGCAAAGACACTTATTTACGGTCAGGACCCATAGCTGCCACCCTCACACACAGGTAATCTTTTATATCTAATGCCACCCTTAGTGTGGCATTTTATATCTATGCCACACCATAATGTGCACTGTCATCCACTCTCAACTCACATTTCATCTCACCTCATTTCTTGAAAGGTTTAGGATCTTGACTTGGGGCACCTTCTCTACTAGGTCCGACAGGGCATCTAGCCAGAGTAGTCTGTTGCTGCGTAAATTCAACGATAACAGCTTTGTGGGGAAAGATTAAAGTGGTCATTACCATATAATGCCTTGAAGACAAATCTGCCCTGTAACCTGTAACCCATTCTTTCCAGCACTCTACTCAAGTACTGTCTATGATCTCACCGTAGGGAAATTTTCTTTGATGATCTCAAGAGTAGCGACCATGCAGCTTCTTCTATTCAGAAATATTTCAACATTGCAATTTTTAAAGCCTTCAAGAAATAAAGAGAAAGGAATTGGAAGGTAAGAAATATCTTCCTGGACCAGCCCCATCACAGACCCCTCCCCAGGTTACCTTTCCTCTATCTTCCTTCCAAACAGACCTGTGACCTAGAACTACTGCAGTCAGCCATACCTGGGTCAAAGCAGAGCTTTCTGAGGACCAAAGCTTTCCGGGAGGCATCATATCATTTCCTCATGATCAGCTGCAGAAAGAGATGGAGAGAGTGGGTATGAGGCTATGGGAGTCATTGGGGCAGGAACTTCAGAGAGTGACAGCAAGAAGAGGTAGGTCGGGGAGGTAGACACATAACATAACATGGCTTGAGTCTGAATTACCTTTAGGCATTTCATTTGTTCTAGTGTGAACTTACATTGCACAGATGCTGGTTCAGTAGATAAATTCACAAAGATAGGTATCTGTGTGGCAAAAGGTGACGACCACGACTCGCAATTGCAAAGGTAGACTAATACACGGGTTGGTACCATCTGTGCCAGAAATAAGTACAAGGAATTCCATCAACACAAACCTTATTATTTTCCTCATCATAAATCTGGTAGTTAATGCACTTCAATGCAGAGGCAGTTCTAGAATCTTGGACAAGGAATTGTGCCTTCTTTCTGGTGTACTGAAACTATAGGGGATGAAGACAAAAATCAGTATCAAAGGTCAACATTCCATGGTAGCCCTGTCTTCTACCCATCCCCTATGTATACACCGGGGATTAAGTATCCTCTCTTACATCAACTGGTGAGAAGAGCACACTGAAGTGGTTCTGGAGTAAGTTTATTATCCATATCTTGTCATACTTTCTCCCACATGGAATCTGAAGGTAAAAACAAGAGGAAATTAAGGATAGCAGGCAAAATGTTTTATTCTTACCTATTGTGTACAAAGACTTCTAATATGGAGATAATTGGAATGGCTTCTCTCCTTCCTTCTTCCTTTCTTTTTACCTTCCTTCCTTTCTTCCTTCTTCCCTTCTTCCCTCTCTCCCTCCTTCACTCCTTTCCTTCCTCCTTCCCTCCCATCTCTCTTCGTAATTTTGGTAATTATCCTTTCTCTGTATTTCAACATTTATATTCCAAATAATGAAAGCCAACTGTTCCAAAATTATCTGACTTTTATAACCTTCCTGCGAATTCTGCCTATTTAAGACCTACCTGGCCCTCTGGCCAGAATTTGAGAGTCTTAAAAATCTACATTTAGCTTTGAACCACACTAAGGTAACCTGTGGAGAGCTTCTCTACCTTCTTGGCAGTTATTCCCACCTTTGCCTTCCTCCTGTGACCCTCTTATAGTCAACATGTTCGCTTTTTTTTCTTTTTTCCTTTTATTTTTTTGGTCTTTTTGAGACACGGTCTCCCTGTAGCCCAAACTGTCCTGGAACTCATTATGTAGACTAGGCTGGCCTTGAACTCACAAAGATCTGCTTGCCTCTGCCTCCTGAGTGCTAGGATTAAAGGTGTGCACCACCACGCTCAGCTTAACATGTTCTCTTTTTATTCCTTTTCTAAGTCTATTTTTAGCTGTGATCAAAGTAACTCCACCTAACAAGTCTCTCTTGCACCTTATTTACACATCAGTGTACTCACTGTGATCTTGTACCAGTTACTAAAGCCTTCATCCTCTATAGTCCATTCCATTTCTTCCTCTGAACAAATTGCATGTTGGGTTTCAGCAACACATTCCACATCCATTGTTTTTTCTTGGAAGGTAGAGGAGCTGCTGTGAGGAAATGGATAGAAGGAACTATTTATTCATAAATATACAGAAATGCCGTAAATTCAGTTCAAACATTACAGTCTCAATTTACTGATAATTGTCTACTTGACAAAGAATTCTAAGTATGACTGCTTTATTGTTATGCCATTTCTATCGCTCTTATTTTTTATTGAAACAAGGAAAAGATCACAGAGAGTAAAACAGTTATACAATTCCAAAGGATGCTTGAGGCATGCAAGCCAACCTGCTTTCACTTACTCTGCTATTTGAGAGATATCATGAACATCCTTTGCCTCCTTGTTTTCATCATCCTCCTGGAGTTGTGGAGATTGAAGTTCCTCTTCATCAGGCTCATCATGAACATTTCCCTTATCCAAATTTTCCTGCGAAAACCTCACATCTTTCTCTTTGTCTTGGAGAGAGAGATTATCATCATCTTGTTCTGGAATTGAGGAGAAAGATGTAAGTTTAAACAAACACTGATAGTATATTAACCATGAACCATGTCACAGGCAAACACCATGGTAGTGCAAGAAAAGTGCCAATTTGCTCCAAAGGACCAATCATACAAACTCCAGGTAGTACAAAGAGGTGGAGATAGAAAAAGGCAGATCATATAAATAAAATCAATAACAGGCAGGAATAACTATACTAATCAGATAAAACACTTAAAGACTGTAAAAAGACACAAAGAAAGTCATTATATACTGATTAAAGGTAATTTCAATAAGGACAATTATAAACATATATGCACCCAACATGGAACCACTCAAATGCAAGTGAAAAATATTAGACTTTAAAAGAGAGGATACAACATAATGGGGAATTTCCATACTCATTTTTTTTTGTCTTCAAGGTAGAAAATCCACATAGAAACATTTGGGTTGAACCATAGCCTAGAGCAAATGTACCTTACAGTTATTTATGGAACATGTCACCTAACAATAGCAGAGTACATATTCTTCTTACCAGCACATGGCCTGTCTTCATGACAGATCATACATTAGGCCACAAATAAAGTATTAATGTATTTTAAATCACTGGAATCGCATCTTCTCAGAACACAATGGATTAAAACGACAAATGAAAAGTAATGAGAATTCAAAGTATACAGTACGTACAATTTGAATAACCTCTTTACTAAACTGCCCAAATGCAAGTGAAAAAAATAAAAGAGAAATAAATTTCTGTAAGTTAATAAAAATGCCACAAATGGAAAAGCCTTCTGGGAACAGCAAAAGAAGTATTAAGTGGAAACATCACAGCAAAACAAAACAAAACAATACAAAAAAACAAAACAAAACAAAAAAACCCCACACACCAAGAAAACCAGAATGATAGGCAACCTAACAATGAGTCTCAAAGAGTTAGAAAGGCATGGGGCTGGAGAGATAACTTAGTGGTTAAGAGCACGGACTGCGGGCTGGAGAGATGGCCTAGTGGTTAAGAGCGCCGACTGCTCTTACAGAGGACCTGGGTTAGATCCCCAGCACCCACATGGCGGCCGAAAAACCTTCTGAAACCTCCATTCCAGAGAGAACTCTCCAGTTCAGGGGAATCCGACACCCTCTTTCTGACCTCCGCGTCATTGCACACCACGGGTGCACAAAACCTGAATGCAGACAAGTCATTCATAGGCTACAGAAATAATAAATTAAAAAAAAAAAAGCAGGAAAAAGCATACATCAGTATCTACATATATAATCCAGTATTGAGAGGATTGGAATTCAAAGGACATCTTCTATAAAAGGGTAGCTACTTAGTGGGGTAGGGCCACCTGAGACGATTTCAAAAAAAAACAAATTAAATGAAAGCAAACTAACAATAAACCAAAGGTAGTGTAAGAAAAGGACAGAGAAATGCTAGTAAATCCGCCCCGAAAAAGGAAGAAAGAAAGAAAGAAAGAAAGAAAGAAAAAGAAAGAAAGAACCATTATATCACTCAAGAGGTTGAGGCAAAAGAATGTTAAAACTGGGGCTAGTCTGGAGGGGAATAAAGCAAGAGAGAAAACAAATGGCACCCACGTTGGAAAGAATGGATTAAACATGCATTTTAGGACCATTTGGCTTCTATACATAAAGATCCTAAATTTGCATTAAAACTTATTAGAACCTTAAATAATTTGTTAAAGTATCAATATTTAAAAATAAAGTACAGGCCTGAGGATGTAGCTCAGCGATGGAGTGCTCACCTAGTATCCATACAACTCTCTCTGGGTTTAATTCCCAGTAGAGAAAAAAAACTCTCATATAAATAATATGAAAAACAATAGTAGCATTGATATACACAAAGAATGAGTTTACTCAAAAGTAAATTAAAGCAATCCCATTCACATAACCACAAAAAATTCAGTAAAAACTCAACCAAGGAACGGAAAGATTTTGTTTGTTTGTTTCTTTTGAGACAGGGTCTCCCTGTAGCCCTAGCTGGCCTGGAACTTGCTAGGTAGAATGGTTGGTCTTGAACTCACAGAAATCTGTGCCTGCCTCTGCCTCCCAAGTGCTGGGATAAAAAGTGTGTGCTACTACACCCCACTTGAAAGAATTTTTTTAAATAAAATACTTTTATTGATGTTTTGTATATTTCATACATAATTTTTCAGTTCAATTTTAAGATATTCTCCGTTCCCTGACCCCCCACCCTAACTACCCCAATAGCAAATGCCTTCCTTGCCAAACATGTCCTGTATCTTTTCTCTCAGTCTTTTTAATAAAGTTTTTCTCTCAGAGGTTTATTGTCTGGGCAGAAGTTAACTGATTCAATCAGTGCGGTTGACCAGGCGGTATGGTGGGGGGGGGCCCTTCCCAAGGAGGGGGGAAAGAAGCAGACAAACGGAGGAAAAAGGATTCCGAGGCCAGGGGGAGGGGCACAAGGGCCTGTGTGGAAAGCTCAGCCTTGGGAGGACAAAGGCAGGCAAATCTCGGTGCATTCAAGGCCAGCCTGGTCGATAGAGTGAGCTCCAGGCCAGCTGGGGTTACAGAGAGACCAGGCACTGTCTCAAAAAGACCATATATTGGGGCTGGAAGAGATAGCCTAGCAGTTAAGAGGTCCAGACTGCTCCTTTGCAGAGGACCTGGGTTCGATCCCAAACACCCACATGGCCGGCTGAAAACCATCGGTAACTCCAATGCCAGTAGAACTCCAGTTCCAGGAGAACTCCAGTTCCAGGGGAATCCGACACAGACACCCGCTTCTGACCTCCCGGCAGGGCAGCGACGGGTGCACAAACCTAAGCAGACAGTACATTCATACACATAAATAACTAAATAATTTTTTAAAGACGATATATATATTGATATATATATAGTATATATTATAATGGTTGTGTGGTGTGTGTGTGTGTGTGTGTGTGTGGGCACGTGTTGGGTGTGTGGTGGTGGGTGTGTGTGTGTATAAAACAGCAAAATCAGGTTGGAGGATAGCCTAGCGGTTAGGAAGCACTGACTGCTCTTGCAGAGGCACCGGGTTTGATCCCCAGCACCCACATGGCAGGTGAGAACTGTCTTTAACCTACTCCAGTTTCCAGGGGAATCTTGATGCCCTCTCTGACCTACGCAGCATTGCGATGGACACAGGTGCCACAGACGTACAATGCAGAATAGTGAACATTCATACACATAAAAAATGAAATAAAAAATTAAAAAAAAACAAGTAGTGTTCATTTTTTTTAAAATTATCGCTTGGAAACACATTACTTGTACTGAATACAAGTATTCATTTAAGTCAGATAAGTGGTGGGGAAAGGAGGGTTCAGAACCTTTGACTGGAACTGTGTGGTTGACATCTCAGAATTGTTGAAGGCTGGGAGCATGATGTGGCTGAGAAGGCAATACTGTAAAATAAGAAAAGCGCCTGAGGGACTGAATCTATTCTGGTTAAACATTTCTATCTGGAAAACCTTGAAAGCGCATTCCATGTGCTCCCTAGTTCATAAATATTAGGAGAATAAATAGTAAAGAATATAACAGTGATATACAAAACCAAGCATTTGTAAACACCAGTTTACTTCCAGCAATGAAATACTTACTTCTATTCAGAACTGTTAGATATATAGTGTGAGACAGCCTGGTGCTGTGGCACATACCTTTAATCCCAGCACTGAGGAGGCAGAGTCAGGCACATCTATCTATTAGTTTGAGACCCTGGTCTACAAAGTGATATCCAGGCCACCCAGGTTTACAGAGTGAGGCCCTGTCTTAAAAGAGCCAAAAAAGGGTGGAAAATCATTTAAAATAAAAATTTCCAAAGGCATCAAAGGATTTAGAGCTCAGAATGCTGTGAGATATTATCAGCCAAAGACCTGTGGAAGGCAGGGGAGGGATATGCAATGGGATGGGACTAAAGGTAATGTTGAACCTTGAGGCTACTGTTTTTTTACTAGTAGCAGATTCCCGCCTGGGAAGGATGGAAAGTACTGAAATGCGAATTTATGCTAAATTTCAGCAGAGTCATGGTACTAACAGCATAAAATTTGAATTTGGATTTGTCAAGGAGAACCAACCCTGTCAAACTGTGCAGCCTGATATATTTATTGCCTTTGAAAACAATGGGAGGTAGCTCAACAGAAAAATGCTTTGATAGCTTTAGAGAGCCCCAGTGCTACCTTAAGAAACAAGCAAAGTTATGTCACAAGACTAAGGCTAAACTGGAAATACACCATCCCTCAAAGGGGTAAACACCTTTTATACTAACATCTAGAATACCAATACCAATGAGATTAAAGAGATTTCAGGGTTTTGTTTTGTTCTACTTGCTATTGTGTGCAGGGTCAGGAGGTGGGGGGGGGAAGATGGGGATGGGGATGGGGATGGGGGATGGGGATTACAGTGTCAGCTGCAGAGGCTGCTCTGGCTGCTTGGATGTCAGTGGACTTGCAGCATGAGGGTTTAGGACAAACTGGGTCGGGTTTAGGAAACACTGGGTTTCCAGAGACTCCAAGAGCTAAGGATATCTGGTGTCCTCATTCCACTAGTCCCTTGCTAGTTTCACACCCAGAAGCAGGCACAGCCAGGGGAGCTGTGGGCATGGCAGCCACAAAGCAAAGGCTGCTGTGGGAATTCAGGGCTTTTGTTGTTTTTTACCTTTTACGAATGAGCAACAACAAAATTCTCCCTGAAAAAGACAGCTTCATGTTTACTTATCAAAATATATAATCCACAGCTGTATTTTTATTTAATTTTTGTCTTTTGGGACAGGGTCTAACCGTGTAGCCAAGCCCCAGTGGCCTTGAAGTCACAGAGTTCTGCTGGCCCTCTACCTCCAAAGCGCTGGCATTTAAGGAGTGCACCACCATGTCTGGCTCTTCTTTGTTTTTTTTACAGCTTTATTATATAAGGTTCCTGGGAAAAAAAAAAAAAAACTAAACAGAGGCAAAAGCCAAAAATGGATAAATAACAAGACCTAAGCACGAAATCCAGATAACGACATTGTTGTCAAGAAAATAAAGGGTTGAAATCTTCAGGCAATAATTGTAAAATAGGGCCGGGTGTGGTGGCGCATGCCTTTAATCCCAGGCTGAGGCAGACGCATGGGATCTGTGAGTTTAAGGCCAGCCTGGTCTACACAGTAAGTTCCAGGACAGCTGGAGCTATAGGGAGAGCCTGTCTCAAAAAGACAAATTTTTTTTAAAAAAATTTTTTTTAGCCTGGCGTGGTGGCGCAGTTCTTTGGTCCTAGCACACAGGAGGCAAAGGCCAATGGATCTGTGTGAAGCGTAGGCCAGCCTGGTTTACAAAGCAAGCTCCAGGTCAGCCAGGGCTGCAAAATGAGCCTGTCTCAAAAACAAACATACAAAAAAAAAAAAAAAAAAAAAAAAATTTACTTTACAAAACCAGATGGTCCAGAGGCTAGATAGACGGCTAAGTAGTTGAGACCTCTGGCTGCTCTTGCAGAGGACCCCCATTCGATTCCAATATGGTGGCTAATGGCCTTAAGTATCTCCAGTTCCAGGGGGACCCGACGCCATTTTCTGACCACCAAGGGCCTACATGTTAACAGTGCACTCATATACATGCAGGCAATACACTCATACACATAAAATAAAAATAATAAATAAAATATTTTTAAAAATATTTTTAAAAAACATAGATTGTTGGGGGCCAGGAGATCCACAAGGCCAGTATCCAGAAACCAGTAAGAGCAACAGAATTTCTCCCAAAGTCTGCTGGAAAAATGAAAAGGTACTTGGGGGGAAAGGTGCATGCTCTTCTCCCACCTGCGTTTGTTATTTGGAAATTAGCTTCCCCCACCCCGCAAAGTCAACAATTCTCACTCTCAAACCCCAGACCCGAGTAAACCAGCCATCTTAAGTCTCAAAACTTTCCCTAGGGGCTGGAGAGATGGCCTAGCGGTTAAGAGCGCCGACCGCTCTTACAGAAGGATTGCACCCCGGGTTCGATCGCCCAGCATCCACAAAGCCTGTCGGGCCGAGAACCGTCCTGAAACTCCAATGCCAGGAGACTCCAGTTCCAGGGATCCCAAGCCCTCTTCGGACCTGATGCCGCGGCATTGCACGACCGGATGCACAGACCTGCAATGCAGACAGTACATTCCTACACATACAGAAAATAAATTAAAAAAAAAAAAAAAAAAAAAAAACCCAACTTTCCCCACACCCGCAGCAGCAATCTCAGATCAGCCCACAAGTGGGAAGCTTGTTTCACAGGAATCAGAATTCTCCCAGTCTTAGCTCCTGGGCCTTCACCACCTGCCTGGGTCCCTATTTCCCAGGGCATCTTGGAGGTCCTGAGAAGAAGCAGAATCCCTCCAGGCTTCTGAATATCAACTCACCCATTGTGTGTCCTGAAGGCAGTGACTCTTCACCAGTGTCCACACTGGCTTTTCACAAGGGAAATTCTGTGCAGTCTGGAGCTGGGGATTAAGAGATACTTGAGTGGTTGAGGAAAGCCATAGGAAGTCCAACCACTTCCTTAATGGCACAAAACCAAATAGAACCCTTACAGGAAATCCGTTTACCACAAAGAGACCACTAAGGGTAGGGGGTAGAAAAGGTAGCTTTCTGTTTTTGCTCCCCCGTGTTTGTGAGAAATGGAACACTCAGAGCCTTCTGTAGAGCCCTAGCAAAGCCAATTAGTTACAGTCAGGAGGCCTGGAATTCCAGTAGTGGTTAAAAACACCTATCCAGCTCTTGAATGTAATACATTGTTATTTTGTGGAACTCAAGGAGACTGCAGCATTACTAGCTGCTTTTTGTCCATGAAGTTGTGGAGGTTTGGTGAGGTCCCCCAGTTCAACAAGTCGGGGGGGGGGTAGAGATTCAAACATTACATAGAGATGTAAACAACCCAGCTGAGATCTGTTGACTTGGAGCTGCGTGATTTTACCATGAGCAGCTTTAATAAACTCTTTCTGTGATGTGTGAATTCACTTCAAAAAGTGTGAAGTTATAGCACAATCTTAAATAACTCTAAACCACCCCAGTTCATATTAGACTTGCCCTCAATGTGTAAGGAATTATTAGACGTTTGTAGGGCACTGAAATCAGAGGAAAAGAAAACAATAAAAGAACCATGCTTTTAACAATAAGGTTAAAAAAAAATCTTATAGATACCTGCTTGAAGTGAGAGCCAGAATTTTATCTTTGAAAATCTCTGATCAAGGTTTTCAAAGAGGAGAGAATAAAAGAAGGGCTTGAGTGCAGCAGCTAAAAGATTTGCAGCCCCTGGCCTCTGAGAGAGGACACACAACCCAAGTAGACCTGTGGAAAGCTGTACACAGGAGAGTCTGAACATAGTCTGTAGACCTGTTAATCCATCCGCCTATCAGACAAGGCAAAGAGCAAATTTGAAGCTAACTTGGGCTACACACCCCATCTCAAAAAATGTGTGAACACTTGGGGTGAGGTAGTCATAAGAGAATATAAACATTTATGTAATTCCGAATGAGGAACTGAAACAGGGAATGTAGCTCAGTTGAAGAATGCTGGAAGTCTTTAGATTAAAAAAATCTCCTGAAATGATAAAAGGGGATGGAGAGATTGTAACAAATTTACATGTCTATTTTTTTAAGACGTCTCATGTGGCCCCATGCCCTCATACCAAACAATGGCAGCTAGGGATGACGTGAACTGCTGATCCGTCTGCCTCCATTTCTAGTCTGGGGATGACAGGTGTGCATCATCAGTCCTCACTGAAATTTTCTAGTTTTGATTAAAAATTAAACCTGAAAATTGATGAACTGGTTTTTAAATATGGTAATGAGATCTTTAAATTGGATCTTGAATATGTTTTAAGTGTTTTTGAACAGTTAATCCATTACCAAAAACTTATAGTATAACAATGTGGTTTTAAAAATGTAGCGAGTCGGGGTGGCGCATGCCTGGATTCACAACACTGAAGAGGCATACGCAAGAGGACCACAAATTCCAGATTTGCATGGGCTATAAATTAAAAACTTGTCTTGGTATAAAGGGGGGAAGAGGAAGAAAGGGAGGAAAGAAAGGAAATAAGGACAGGGAGGGGAGGTTGTATTGAATGAGTGTAGTACGAAGGAATTGAGGGAGGGGAGGAAGGAAGGAAGGAAAGGAAGGAAGGACTGCAGTCCTTCATTCATACGTCCGGCCTCTATTTCCCATGTTTCTTGTCCCGTTACCTCCCATCATGCCCACCCCCTCCCCCGGACCCCCTGATCTCTCCTCTCGCCCGTATGGTTCACACTTTTCTCGATGTTTCAGGTGGTTTTTTTAATCGTCTCTCACCAACCTCACCGTCGTAGGAGTCCCACGACGCGCGGATTCACCCCGCCACCTTACACATCTAGAAAATGTGAACCAAACTGTCTAGATTATATATCATTGGGTCCTGGTGAGGGGGTGGTCATGAGGGGATGTAAGACACAGAATATTTTCCCTCTCTTCCTTCCTTCCTTCCACTTCCTTTCCTTCCTTCCTTCCTTCCTTCCTATCCGTCCTTCCTCCCTCCCTCCTTCCGTCCTTCCTTCCTCCTTCCCGCCCTCTCTCCCGTCCCTGCCTTATTTCCTTCTTTCCTCCCTTTCTCCATCCATTCCCCCTTTAGACAAGACAAGTTTTTAATTTATAGCCCATGCAAATCTGGAATTTGTGGTCCTCTTGCGTATGCCTCTTCAGTGTTGTGAAATCCAGGCATGCGCCACCAGACTCAGCTACATTTTTAAAAACACATGTTATACATAAAGTATTTTTGTATTGGATTAATTGTTCAAACACTTAAACATATTCAAGATCAATTTTAAAGATCTCATACATATTTAACAGTTCATCAATTTTTTCAGGTTATAATTTTTAATCAAAACTAGAAAATTTCAGTGAGGACTGATGATGCACACCTGTCATCCCCGAACTAGAAATGAGGCAGAAGATCAGTAGTTCAAGGCCAAGGTCATCCTAGGCTGCATTGTTTGTTATGAGGCTGGGCCACATGAGACTGTCTCAGAAAAAAAAAAATCATTAATTTTGTACAATCCCCATCCCCTTTTATCATTTTCAGAGATTCTGTTTAATCTAAAACTTCCAGCATTCTTTCAACTGAGCTACATTCCCTGTTTCAGTTCTTCATTTGAATTTACATAAATGTTTATATTCTCTTATGACTACCTCACCCCAAGTGTTCACACATTTTTTGAGATGGGGTGTGTAGCCCAAGTTAGCTTCATAATTGCTCTTCTGCCTTAGTCTGATAGGTGGATGGGATTACAGGTCTACAGAGCTATGTTCAGACTCTCCTGTGTACAGCTTTCCACAGGTCTACTTGGGTTGTGTGTCCTCTCTCAGAAGGCCAGGGGCCTGCAATCTTTTATCTGCTGCACTCAAGCCCTTCTTTTATTCTCTCCTCTTTGAAAACCTTGATCAGAGATTTTCAAAGATAAAATTCTGGCTCTCACTTCAAGCAGGTATCTATAAGAAGTTGTATAGGGGAGATTGGGTCAAAGTAAATTTTTTTTACCTTAATGGTGTAAAAGCATGTTCTTTTATTGTTTTTCTTTCGCTGAGTTCAGTGCCCTACAAACGTCTAATAATTCCTTACACATTGAGGGCAAGTCTAATATGAACTGGGGTGGTTTAGAGTTATTTAAGATTGTGCTATAACTTCACACTTTTTGAAGTAAATTCACACATCACAGAAAGAGTTTATTAAAGCTGCTCACGGTAAAATCATGCAGCTCCAAGTCAACAGATCTCAGCTGGGTTGTTTACATCTCTATGTAATGTTTGAATCTCTACCCCCCCCCCGACTTGTTGAACTGGGGGACCTCACCAAACCTCCACAACTTCATGGACAAAAAGCAGCTAGTAATGCTGCAGTCTCCTTGAGTTCCACAAAATAACAATGTATTACATTCAAGAGCTGGATAGGTGTTTTTAACCACTACTGGAATTCCAGGCCTCCTGACTGTAACTAATTGGCTTTGCTAGGGCTCTACAGAAGGCTCTGAGTGTTCCATTTCTCACAAACACGGGGGAGCAAAAACAGAAAGCTACCTTTTCTACCCCCTACCCTTAGTGGTCTCTTTGTGGTAAACGGATTTCCTGTAAGGGTTCTATTTGGTTTTGTGCCATTAAGGAAGTGGTTGGACTTCCTATGGCTTTCCTCAACCACTCAAGTATCTCTTAATCCCCAGCTCCAGACTGCACAGAATTTCCCTTGTGAAAAGCCAGTGTGGACACTGGTGAAGAGTCACTGCCTTCAGGACACACAATGGGTGAGTTGATATTCAGAAGCCTGGAGGGATTCTGCTTCTTCTCAGGACCTCCAAGATGCCCTGGGAAATAGGGACCCAGGCAGGTGGTGAAGGCCACGAAGGGGGCGTTAAAAGAAAAAAGAGGTAGAAGTGGGAAAAGGAAGGGAGACGCAAGAGGAAAAAATACAGATGAAAAAGAGACAGAGCTAAGACTGGAGAAGTCTGATATCCTGGTGAAAATCTTCCCCCCTGTTGCGCTGATCTGAGATGCTGTGGTGTGTGGGTTTAGGATTGGTGTTTTTTTTATTTGTTGTGTTTAGGAGTTTTTTTTTTTAATTTTTTCTGTTATGTGTAGGAATGTTACTGTCTGCTGCTAGGTCTGGGCATAACCTTGCGATGCAGAAAAATGCCGCGGAGGTCAGAATGATGGTGCTGTGGGGATTCCCTGGAACTGGAGTCTCCTGTAATTGGAGTTTATTCAGACGTTCTCGGCCGCCATGGTGGATGCTGGGGGGGATCGAACCCAGGTCCTCGATGGTAAGAGTCGGTCCGGGTGCGCGCTTAAACCACTAGTGGGGGGCAATCTGCTCCAGCCCCTAGGGGAAAGTTTTGAACTTAAGAGTGGCTGAGGGTTTTAGCCTACGTGGCTCCTCGGGGTTTGTGAGAGTGAAGAATGTTGACTTATGCGGGGTGGGGGGAAGCTAATGTTCCAAATAACAAACGCAGGTGTAGAAGAGCATGGACACCTTTCCGCCCAAGTACCGCCTTTTCAGCTTTTTTCCAGCAGACTTGGGAGAATCTGTGCTCTTACTGAAGGGTTATCCTGGATACATTGGACCGTTGGTGAGATCTGCCTGGATCCCCACACAAGGTCCTGGAAAGGTCGTAAAGTTTTTTTTAAGAATAGTTTTTTAACAATATTGTTGATTTATTATGTTTTTAAATTTTATAGTGGATATGATGTATTGCCTGCATGTAAAGAGTGCACTTTAACATTAGGCCCTTGGTGGTCAGAAAATGGCGTCGGGTCCCCCATGGCTGGAGATACTAAGGCATTAAGCCACATAGTGGATCGAAGGGGTCCTCTGCAAGAGCACCAGAGGTCTAACTACTACCTTCTATCTAGCGCTCTGGATCCACTGGTTGTAAAGTAAATTTTTTTTCTATTTTTTTTTTTTTTTTTTGATGTTTGTTTTGGAAAGGACTCATTTGCGCCCTGGCTAGCATCCGGAGCCTTGCTTTGTAAACGCAGGCTGGCCTACCTTCACACAGATCCTTGGCGCTTTGCCTACCTGTGTGGGAGCTGGGATGAACAAGGCGTGCACCTGCCCATGTCCTGGCTCCATTTTTCTTAGTTCCCAGAATTTTGTCTTTGAGACGTCTCCCTATAGCTCCAGCTGTCCTGAAACTTACTGTGTAGACCAGGCTTGGCCTAAATCTTAAGACATGCGTCGATTAAAGCATCGCCATGCCTCACAACCCGGCCCTATTTTAACAATTATTGCCTGAAGATTTCAACCCTTTATTTTCTTGACAACAATGTCGTTATCTGGATTTCGTGCTTAGGTCTTGTTATTTATCCATTTTTGGCTTTTGCCTGTTTAGTTTTTTTTTTTGTTTTCCAGGGAAACCTTAATATAATAAAGCTGTAAAAAAAAACAAAGAAAGAGCCAGACATTGGTGGGTGACTTCCTCCTTAAATGCCAGCGCTTTGGAGGTAGAGGCCAGCAGAACTCTGTGACTTCAAGGCCAGCTGGGGCTACCGGTAGACCCTGTCACAAAAAGACAAAAATTAAATAAAAATAAAGCTGTGGATTTATATATTTTTGATAAGTAAAATGAAGCTGTCTTTTTTCAGGGATGAATTTTGTTGTTGCTCATCTCGTAAAAGGTAAAGAAACAAACAAAAAGCCCTGAATTCCCTACAGCAGCATCTGCTTCTGGGGCTGCCACTGCCACAGCTCCCCCTGCTGCTGCTGCTTCTGGGTGTGAACTAGGCAGGACTAGTGGAATGAGGACACCAGATATCCTTAGCTCTTGGAGTCTCTGGAAACCCAGTGTTTCCTAAACCCGACCCAGTTTGTCCTAAACCCTCATGCTGCAAGTCCACTGACATCCAAGCAGCCAGAGCAGCCTCTGCAGCTGACACTGTAATCCCCATCCCCCATCCCCATCCCCCCCCATCTCCCCCCCCCACCCCATCCTGACCCGCACACAATAGCAAGTAAACAAAACAAAACCCTGAAATCTCTTTAATCTCATTGGTATTGGTATTCTAGATGTTAGTATAAAAGGTGTTTACCCCTTTGAGGGATGGTGTATTTCCAGTTTAGCCTTAGTCTTGTGACATACTTTGCTTGTTTCTTAAGGTAGCACTGGGGCTCTCTAAAGCTATCAAAGCATTTTTCTGTTGAGCTACCTCCCATTGTTTTCAAAGGCAATAAATATATCAGGCTGCACAGTTTGACAGGGTTGGTTCTCCTTGACAAATCCAAATCAAATTTTATGCTGTTAGTACCATGACTCTGCTGAAATTTAGCATAAATTCGCATTTCAGTACTTTCCATCCTTCCCAGGCGGGAATCTGCTACTAGTAAAAAAACAGTAGCCTCAAGGTTGAACATTACCTTTAGTCCCATCCCATTGCATATCCCTCCCCTGCCTTCCCCAGGCCTCTCTTCCCAGCTGACTAGTCTAATTTGAGTTAGAAGTGTGATAATTTATTTTTATTTTAAATGATTTTCCACCCTTTTTTGGCTCTTTTAAGACAGGGCCTCACTCTGTAAACCTGGGTGGCCTGGATATCACTTTGTAGACCAGGGTCTCAAACTAATAGATAGATGTGCCTGACTCTGCCTCCTCAGTGCTGGGTTAAAGGTTGTGCCCACACCAGGCTGTCTCACACTATATATCTAACAGTTCTGAATAGAAGTAAGTATTTCATTGCTGGAAGTAAACTGGTGTTTACAAATGCTTGGTTTTGTATATCACTGTTATATTCTTTACTATTTATTCTCCTAATATTTATGAACTAGGGAGCACATGGAATGCGCTTTCAAGGTTTTCCAGATAGAAATGTTTAACCAGAATAGATTCAGTCCCTCAGGCGCTTTTCTTATTTTACAGTATTGCCTTCTCAGCCACATCATGCTCCCAGCCTTCAACAATTCTGAGATGTCAACCACACAGTTCCAGTCAAAGGTTCTGAACCCTCCTTTCCCCACCACTTATCTGACTTAAATGAATACTTGTATTCAGTACAAGTAATGTGTTTCCAAGCGATAATTTTAAAAAAATGAACATTACTGTTTTTTTTTAATTTTTTATTTATTTTTTATGTGTATTTTTTTTTTTTTTTTTTTTACTTTTGTGCACCGTGTTGTGCAATCTGCGGAGGTCAGAAGAGGGCATCAGATTCCCCGGGAACTGGAGTTTAGAACAAGTTCTCACCTGCCATGTGGGTGCTGGGGATCAAACCCCGGTCCTCTTGCAAGAGCAGTCCGTGTCTTAACCGCTAGGCTATCTCTCCAACCTGATTGCTGTTTTACACACACACACACACACCACACACACGTGCCGCACACACACACACACACACACAACACACACACACATATAAATATATAGATATAATATATATATATTAATGGTCTTTAAAAATTATTAGTTATTTATGTGTAATAATGTACTGTCCTGCATGTAGGTTTTGTGCACCCTGTCGTGCATGCCGTGGAGGTCAGAAGAGGGGTGTCGGATTCCCCTGGAACTGGAGTTCTCCGGGAACGGGAGTTCTCCTGAATTGGAGTTACAGATGGTTTCTCAGCCGCCATGTGGTGTTGGGGATCGAACCCAGGGTCCTCTAGCAAGAGCAGTCGTACTCTTAACTGCTAGGCTATCTCTCCAGCCCCATATATTTTTTTTGGGGGCGGGTCTCTCTGTAACCCCCAGCTGGCCTGGAGCTCACTATATAGACCAGGCTGGCCTTGAATGCACAGAGATCTGCCTGCCTTTGTCTCCCAAGTGCTGAGATTAAAGGCATGTGCCACTACACCTGGAATCCTGAATAATTTTTAATCAGTTTGTCATGCTTATTTAAAAAATCCTTGGAAGGGAACAACAACAACATAAAGACTGTGTCAAAGAACTGATTGAAATTCAATAAACTTCTCCCCAAACAATACCTCTGCAGAGAAAAACTTAAAAAGACTGAGAGAAGATTCAGGAATGTATGGCAAAGCGAATTGGGGGGGGTGGGGGGCAGGGAAAGGAAATATTCTCAAATTGAACTGAAAAATTAGTATGAAATATACAAAATCAATAAAAGTATTTTATTTAAAAAAATTCTTTCAAGTGGGGTGTAGTAGCACACACTTTTTATCCCAGCACTTGGGAGGCAGAGGCAGGCAGATTTCTGTGAGTTCAAGACCAACCCTGTCTACATAGCAAGTTCCAGGCCAGCTAGGGCTACAGGGAGACCCTGTCTCAAAAGAAAACAAACAAACAAAATCTTTCGTCCTTGTTTGTTTTTACTGAATTTTTTGTGGTTATGTGAATGGGATTGCTTTAATTTACTTTTGAGTAAACTCATTCTTTGTGTAATCAATGCTACTATGTGTTTTTCATATTATTTATATGAGAGTTTTTTTCTCACTGGGAATTAAACCCAGAGAGAGTTGTATGGATACTAGGTGAGCACTCCATCGCTGAGCTACATCCTCAGGCCTGTACTTTATTTTTAAATATTGATACTTTAACAAATTATTTAAGGTTCTAATAAGTTTTAATGCAAAATTTAGGGATTTTATGTATAGAAGCAAATGGTCCTAAACATGCATTGTTTAACTCCATTCTTTCCAACGTGGGTGCCATTTGTTTTCTCTCTTGCTTTATTCCCCTCCAGACTAGCCCCAGTTTTAACATTCTTTGCTAACCCGTGAGTGAGATAATGTTCTTTCTTCTTTCTTTCTTCTTTCTTCTTTCTTTCTTTCTTCCTCTTTTTGAGGCAGATTTACTAGCATTTACTCTGTCCTTTCTTACACTACCTTTGGTTTATTGTTAGTTTGCTTTCATTTAATTTGTTTTTTTGAAATAGTCTCAGGTGGCCCTACCCACTAAGTAGCTACATTATAGAAGATGTCCTTGAATTCCAATCCTCTAAATACTGGGATTATATATGTAGACTACTATGTATGCTTTGTTCCTGCCTTTCTTTTTTTTTAATTTTATTTATTTCTGTATGCCTATGAATGTAACTGTCTGCAGGCAAGTTTGTGTGCCCGTGTTGTGCCAATGCCGCGGAGGTCAGAAGAGGGTGTCGGCGCCCTGGAAACTGGAGTTCTCCTGGAATTGGAGTTTCAGACGGTTTTTCGGCCGCCTGTGGGTGCTGGGATCTAACCCAGTCCTCTGAAGAGCAGTCGGCGCTCTTAACCACTAGGCCCTCTCTCCAGCCCGCAGTCCGTGCTCTTAACCAACTAATTTATCTCTCCAGCCCCATGCCTTTCTAACTCTTTGAGACTCATTGTTAGGTTGCCTATCATCTGGTTTTCTTGTGTTGTGGGGTTTTTTTTGTGTTTTGTTTGTTTTTTTGTATTGTTTTGTTTTTGTTTTGGCTGGTGATGTTTCCACTTAATACTTCTTTTGCTGTTCCCAGAAGGCTTTTCCATTTGTGGCATTTTTATTAACTTACAGAAATTTATTTCTCTTTTATTTTCTTCCACTTTCCATTGGGCAGTAAAGAGGTTATTCAAATTGTACGTACTGTGTACTTTGAATTCTCATTACTTTTCATTTGTCGTTTTAATCCATTGTGTTCTGAGAAGATGCGATTCCAGTGATTTAAAATACATTAATACTTTATTTGTGGCCTAATGTATGATCTGTCATGAAGACAGGCCATGTGCTGGTAAGAAGAATATGTACTCTGCTATTGTTAGGTGACATGTTCCATAAATAACTGTAAGGTACATTTGCTCTAGGCTATGGTTCAACCCAAATGTTTCTATGTGGATTTTCTACCTTGAAGAAATGAGTACTGGAAATTCCCCAGTATTGTTGTATCTCTCTTTTCAAGTCTAATATTTTTCACTTGCATTTGAGTGGTTCCATGTTGGGTGCATATATGTTTATAATTGTCCTTATTGAAATTACCTTTAATCAGTATATAATGACTTTCTTTGTGTCTTTTTACAGTCTTTAAGTGTTTTATCTGATTAGTATAGTTATTCCTGCCTGTTATTGATTTTATTTATATGAATCTGCCTTTTTCTATCTCCACCTCTTTGTATACCTGGAGTTTGTATGATTGGTCCTTTGGAGCAAATTGGCACTTTTTCTTGCACTACCATGGTGTTTGCCTGTGACATGGTTCATGGTTAATATACTATCAGTGTTTGTTTAAACTTACATCTTTCTCCTCAATTCCAGAACAAGATGATGATAATCTCTCTCTCCAAGACAAAGAGAAAGATGTGAGGTTTTCGCAGGAAAATTTGGATAAGGGAAATGTTCATGATGAGCCTGATGAAGAGGAACTTCA
>VZQC01011996.1:0-11501 GCA_009823505.1 Rhizomys pruinosus
CTCACAGGCAAGGGGCAGAGACTGATGAATGCTGCTGCTCTGAGTGTTCTCCAAGCAGTCAGGCCTCAGCCCGTGGGATGTGCCGCCCTAGTGAGGAGGTCCCCCCATCTCACCTCAGCTAATTTGGATAAAACTTCACAGACATGTCCAGGGGATTGTCTCTGAAGGGATTCAGCCTGTCAAGCTGACAATATTAGTTGTCACTTGGAAACTGTGGCCATGTTCTTCCCCAATTCTATTGGTTGCCATGAGGGTCTGCTGGCCAGATCTCTTACACCTCTAAAATTATCTCGCTTTTAAAACTAATGATCCAAATATATGACAAAACAATCTGCTTTCAGGTGGAATAGTTCTTCTAAGTTGTGTTTTCAAATTGATATTTCGAGACAAAGAAGCAACTATAGGAATTCATTTACTTACTTTCCAGAACACTCCTCCAAATAATCAATAAAGAATGATAGTCTAACAGAGGTAGTGGGATATCCAGACTGTATTTCATAATAGTCAAGGGCCAAAATTGTTGTTTTTATTCATGGGAATTATTTGAAGTCTTTTTTTTTTTTTTCCGGTCTGTTAACCTTTTAATAGCATGCTTATTGTGTTTCTTGTGAGTCTTTCTATGTTTGCCTGTGTTTGTGTACATGTTTCAAAGGCATCATGAAATACATGTTTCAAAAGGATCAGAAGCTCATTAATGCTGAGTCATGAAGAGTCCAAAGTGACCATGGAAGTTGCCTTCAGTGTGCTGTAGAGAACTTCATGGATAGTTGCTATATGGTCATACAAGCTGCGATTGGAACTAGGCTGAATATGCTTACCTTGTTTTTCAGAACTTTTCTCCTGTTTCTCAGTGTGATAAGCATTTGGCTAAAATGTTGTTGATAGAAGTTCTGGGATGTGCTGTTGCTGATTTTGTGACCCAGTGATCAATCATTTATTATAGTATTGTTTCATTCAATAATATTTCCTACTTATAATTTACTTAGATACTTACATTTTGAGTGTCCACATAAAATACGTCGAAATGGAATTGTGAGATAAAAATAAGATCCTTGGGGGCTGGAGAGATTGCCTAGCTGTTAAGACCACCAACTGGTCTTGCAGAGGACCCAGGTACAATCCCCAGCACCCACATGTGGTGGCTGAGAACCATCTTTAACTCCAGTTCCAGGGGAATCCAACACCCTCTTCTGACTTCCACAGCATTGCACAACATGGGTGCGCAAACTTACATGCAGACAGTACATTCATACACATACAAAAAATAAATAAAATAAAAAAATAAGATACTCAAGCTTAAAAATAATTTTAATGGCAATCAAAATGTACTTGATTAATAAGAAAATGTACATGCACACTGATCCTGTAGTTGAAGACCTGAGTGTTGATGCATATCTTTAATTATTTATTAAGCCAATAATAAATGAAAATCTACTTTGTGCCAGGAACTCTTGTAGGTTCAGATGAGAAAACCATAAGACACTAAAAATATATATTTTTTGTCATTCAGAGAAGGAAACCTAGGAGAAGGGAAATCAAGAAATATAGAAGAGACACAGAGAATGCCCAAAGTAGATAAGAGCATTTGCTCAAAAAGACAACAGAACAGGGTACGGCTGTGGTACAGGAAGATCAGTGTGCTCTCATGGACATGGTGACATCAGAGGCACTGAGGGAGGGATGGATGCAGATGCCTGGGCCAAGGGCCCTGAGGTGGGGCCCCCGACCAAGTTCTACTTTGGCTGTTGTGATTTCTCAGTGAAGTGGATGAAGCAAAGTCATTAGGAAAGCGCAGCAAGTGCTAGAGGTTTGAGAAGAGGAAGATGTGAAGTGACCTTCTGATCTTGGGCTAAATAGGACATTGTGGAGCTTCAGGGGCTTTGTGTTTTGAGACAGGGTCTCCTTGTAGCCCCAACTGGCCTGGAATTCACTCTGTAGACCAGGCTGGCCTTGAACTCTGTCTCCCAGGTCCTAGGATTAAAGGAGTGTGCCACCATGCCCTGCAGGAAGGGACTTCTTCTTTTTTCTTTTTTTTTTTTTTTAATACCTTTATTGATGTTTTGTGTATTTCAGACATCATTTTCAGTCCAGTTTAGACATTCCCCTTTCCCTCCCCCCACCCCACCCCAGCTCACGCGTTCTGCCACTCATGTCCTGCGTCTTTCTCTCAGTCTAAAAGTTTTCCTCTGCAAAGGTTTGTTGTTTTGGGCAGAATTTAACCACATCAGTCCATTCTTTGACCCAGTCCTTATGTTGCTGTGGTTCCCTCCCAATTATATCTATCCATAAAGATGTTGAAGTTGTAATCTCATAAAGAACTGACTCCTTGTCTTTAATTAGGATCTACAAGAAGATTCCACAGCAAGCCTCTTTGCCTGTGATTTATTAATGAAAGGCTCAGAGCTAAGCTAGTGTGGAAGACAGGAAAGCAGAACAGTATGACCTCAGGCAATTTTCCTACAGGATGTAGATTCTGCTTAATCTCCCAAGGGAACTCAGGATTATCTTGAACCTATGTTGGGGCTTCTACATCCCCTACTCATGAATCCTTGATGAAACCTTTCCTTAAAGCAGGTGCATTTTCCAACCTTTGAACATTTCATGTTGGCGAACCAGGTGGGCACCAAGAATTTGAGGGCTCTTGGGAGCAGAAGTTCACCAAGCAGGAAGCAGAGGCACTTATAAGATGCCAATGAAGAATCCGGGGCTGTGAATAGTGCCCCTGTGGAACTCTATCTGTAGCATGCACTTTACTAGTACAAATCTCTTCTACCTCCACATACATGTTTATATTACCTATCTATAGTCTATGTTTATTTGTCTTTAATTTTCTTTCAGTTTGGTCTACTATAATGTCTCTCTTGAAATCTGATTCTTCTTCTACCATACTCAGTCTTATCCTTTCATTCTAGAGTCAGAAGAAAAATGACCTAAAAAAACCGAAGAAAATAAGAATTGTATTGTTATTATTCATCCTTGGCTTCACAGAATTCAGACTCCTCATAAAGCCCTCCAATGTCTGCCTCTATGGTTTTACCTGTTCTTTCTCACTCATTTCACTGTTTTCTCCAGCAAAATTTTAGTTTAAATTTGTGAACATGCAGGGCCCCTCTCTGCCCAGAGTCTCTTTGCAGCCTTTCCAGCACAGATCCTCTCTAATTGCTGCCATTTCCGGGGTGATGTCTCTGGACTGTGCTGAGTCAGGTCACATCTTGGTTCCCATCAGACCCCACCCTCATTAGTGCCAGTTTATGGTTAGTTTTATTATAGCGGTTTACCTCAGGAGGATGGTGACTGGGGCATCACTGTGCTTCTTGTGGTATCTGGCATGCAGGAGGCATACTGAGTAATTTTGGCCTAGTGCAGCCAGGCCTAGGTGGACGGCTGCTGTCTTTCCTTGTGCTCAGCATAGTTTAGCAGGAAGACTGACTTCCTGTTAGACATTCCTGCTATACTTCATTTTTCTGAAATTGGCTGAGCCCGAGGTAAAACTTTTCATGTCTTTTGGAAGTACAAAACACTAAACCTACCAGATCCTGTGACCTTTGCATAACTGACCATGAAATGGAATTGCATGGTGTTTGAAGATTTTGATACATTCTACTTTTGTGCTGAATATATAACTATTAGTCAATGGACAGTGTTTCAAGTTTTTAGAATAAAAATCAGTTGAGTTCACATACATACTTATGAATATTTATAGCTTTAAGATATTTGTTTCTTGCTGTTATACAAATGACTTAAATAACTACCCTTGCAATCTGAGCTTATACATGATGCTCAGTGAAAATTCACTACAGATCAAATCACAGTTCATTCATTTGGATACATGTCTAGAGCTATCTGACTAACAATAGAAATAGTCCAAGTATTTTAAAATATGACAAGCTAAAATAATTAGAAATGTTACATTTATTCTGTAAAAGATAATAAGCTTTAAAACTTGCATGAAACTTTCACATGTTGTCTACAGTGAGGAATGAATTGTATATATATATATATATATATACCAGTGGCTCCTGTATAGCTCACTTGAAGTATGATTTAATTTTAAACAGCTAGAGAAAAAATTGATCCCACATTTTTAGTTTCACTCATGAAGCTGATTGATTTCTAAATTACTTTGCTGCGATGATCCAGTTTAGGATTTAAAATCCCACAATGACAAGTTTTTCAGGTTACGGGAAAATTTTAATGTTCAGTGCCTGAGTCACTTTTTATTATTAAACTAGACACTTGGGGAGACTATCGGCTCTTTTCACTGCCAGAAAACTATTGGTGCACTGCCGCTGCACTCAATCTCGCTCTCATCTGACCTCTCATGAAATTTCAAGAATCCTGGCTTTGGATATGGAAGCAATATGTTTGTTTATGACTCTGTGAGCAAGGCAGAGGCCCAGAGGCCCTGTTCATTCCTATTTTGAACAGTTTGAGGCTTCAACAGCATTAACACCTATAAGAAGCTGACATCAATGAAAAAAAATGCACCCAAATTTCACTGAGCAAGCAGTTAAAAAGAAAAATACCAAATACTTTACTAAGGTACAATTTACATGCACTAGAAGTCTCTCACTGCACATGTGCATTGTAATGATTTCTGTTATGTTTACTGAATTGTGCTGTAATCCAGTTCTAGAGCACCTTTTCATAAGATCATTCACATCCATCTGCAGTTCATCTTGCTTCCAATCCCCCTGCCAGACAGCTACTAATATGCTTTCTATCAGTTTGTTCTTTCTAGACACTTGTCATACATGAAGTCATGTAATATGTCATCTTTGTGTCTAGCTTCTTCATTTCACATCATGCCTTTGAGGTTATCCAGACTACAGCATGGGTCTGTGCCTTGTTTTTATTGCTGATATCTATTGGCTCGACATAATCACAAGTCAATGAGCATTTGGGTTGTTTCTGGTTTCGGGGTTACTGCAAATTGTGTTGCTATGGACATTCATGTGTGACTCTGAGGGGACACGTGTCCTCATTCTCTCCGGCATATGGCATATAGCTGGGAGTGGGTCTTATGCAAGCAGTTCTTAGAAAGAAAAAACAACTTTTGAGTATATGGCATGTGAGGTGAAGTGTTTACAAAAATAAATGTGAGATAAAAAGTCTTTAAGAAACTTCTGATAGAAGCAGGTCTTGGTAACTCATGACTGTAATCTCAGGACTTGTGAGACAGAGGCAGGAGGATTACCACAAATTCAAGGCCCACTTGGGAATAATGAAGAAACAAAAAAGACTCCTTTATATCAGTATACTATGAGGGAATGTAAAATACAATAAAAAGGTTATACACATTTTTGTCTCTGCAACTTTGGGGTGGAAGACTGTTCTGATGGGTGTCTCCTGGAATGACATAAAAACTTTAGGGAGATCACAACATAGTAAAGCCTGGAGAAATACAGAAAGTCCTGAGTCAGGAGCCTTCTACAGCAAGATGTCCAAATGGCCACTTTGGATTTCCTTTTTGGTCGGACACTGAAGCCCTGGAACATTATAGGGGGACAAGGTGCCTGCCGGTGCTCCAAGCTGAGTGGATGGCAAGGTGCTAAAACATTATGAAAGCAGCTCTGTCAGTGGCCAGCCATCAAAGACAGAGCTCTGAAACTTGAAAGAGAAGCAAGATAGCGGCCGGGGGCTTTGCTACACTGTAATTGCCTTGAGCTTTCCATCTGTCCGCTGTTCATCAGGGAGAAAAGAGGAACAACGTGTTTTCATCTCAGGTAGCTAGACACCTCTAACTTTAACTTTGAACTTTCAGGGGGGTATGCAGTTGCCTTCATGTGTATTTCCGGCGGTTTTAGTAAGAAGAAACAGGACAAAATAAAGGGGACTGCCTGCCCGACTGGTGCAGAGCGTAAGAAATATATTCCCTGGGCTCTGTGGGTACTGAGCGTATTATTATTATTATTATTATTATTATTATTATTATTATTATTTTGTCTTTTCCAGACAGGGTCTCCCTGTAGCCCCAGCTGTCCTGGAACTCACTCTGTAGACCAGGCTGGCTTTGAACTCACAAAGATCCTCCTGCCTCTGCCTCCCAAGTGGTAGGATTAAAGGCGTGAGTCACCATGCTCAGCTCACGTATCATTGTAAGAAGGGCCTTGCCTGACAACATTGCCTAGAGGAGCAGAAGACAATGATAAATTTAAGTAGAAGGGTTTCCCTGAGTTGGGGCTGGGAGGACAGTCTGAAGTAGCTGCAGAGTAGAGAAGGGAAAGTGTTGGTGTCTAGGGCGTTGTCAGTCACAAGACACTCAGTGGAAGTATCTCCCCCAAAGCCTTAAGAATCTCTGCAAGAGAAAGAGCCTGAGTTCATTTGTGTGTTACCTTGAAAGTGAGCTAGACAGCGTCCGTCACCCGAGTACTGTCCCTTGAGTCCTTGACAGCTCAGTCAGCACCCAGAGGGGGCTTAGAAGCCATGGCTATGTTTTCTAGGAGAAGGTGAGAGTAGTCTTTGGAGCCTGAAAGGCAGCTGACCTAGAAAGGGAAGAGAAAGGAGCTTTCGGTTAAAGGAAGGAGTACATGGTGTATGCTCAGCCGACATGAAGATTTTCATTACTGAAACAAATATATGTGGTTGAAACTGAAGGAAATTAGGGGACAGTCTATCACCCATGTGTGGTAAGTTAGCTATGTGACCTGCAGGAGATTTCACACAAAGACAAAGACCAACAGCAGCATATTTAGGGCTGGAATGGTGTCAAAGAATAGATATATTCTCTGCTTTCACCCTATATCTATGCTACTTTTAGGTCATTCAATACAATGATTTAGGACTTATAATTAGAGCCAAGTTTTTAAAGCTATTACAAGCTACATTATCTCATGAATACAAAGCAGATGCTTGTAACACCTCTGTGTTAAGAACAATCTCCATTATGCTTTCAGAAGATAGAATTTGCAGGCTTTAACTTTGTGAAGATTGCTCAATCAGCAGCAGAGGATGAGGCTAAGCGGTGGCAGTAAAAGTGACTCTGACCCCTTTAAACAGAGGCGTTTACAAGAAAATGAGAATTCCCTGGTGACTTGAAAGAGTTAATGTTCCATTCTAAGCACCTCAGTTAGCACCAAGGGCCTCTTAATATGGGTGGTGAGGAGGAGAGGATTTATTCCCTGAGCTCCCACTGGGCTATGAATGAGCTGAGTAGAAAAAAAACTTAAGGGGAGAGGGATCCCTACATATCACCCTCCTGCCAAAAGCTTAAAGCAAAAAGCATGTTCTTGGGCATTGTTCCCCTGAAAACCAGGAGGAAGATGAGAAAGTTCATACTGTAAATGTCAGTGCACCCCTATGTTATAGAGTTAGTAAAAAAATGTATCTGCAACCTTAAGTGTAGTTCAGTGGAATTTCAGGGAGAAGCTGGAATTTTCTAGTAGCTGTTTTGATTTGCAGGGAGATGGCTGAGGATCACTGCAAATGAGGACCATTATTAGAACAGGTTGAGAGTCTGCAGGTGGGAGACAGAGGTCAAGTTGCCAGACCAGTTTTCACTTTCTCTTTGGAAGGAGGTGTAGCTCTACCCAGTGCTCATCTCATCTCCTGCTGTGGGCTCCCGGGAGCTCTCAATGAGGAGGCTTACACAACTGCCAAACCTGCATCTCCCAGAATCCTTCAATTTCTCAAGTCAACACATCTTGAACATAGCTTTGTCTTCTCTCAGTTACAGTCTCTTCATATCAAAGACAAGCATTCACTCATTTGATCAACTTGATGAACAAACAACCTGTCAACCTCCACTGAATGGTGGTACTGTGGGGGTGTGGGATCAACACAGGTCTTAGATTGGTTTTGCACGAAGGTATTGCTTTATACTCATGGATTATCACTTAGAGCTAAAAAAAATGACAAAAAAATAAACCTGAAAGATGCAGGACAGTTATGGCAGAATACATGATCTGGGATGGGGTGGGGGTGGGGGGGAAGGGAAAGGGAAATATGCCTGATCTGAATTGGAAAATGATGTATAAAATGCACAAACCATCAATAAAAATTAAAAAAAAAAAAAAAGATTAAGTCCTTGTTCTTCCAACTTACAGAGAAGAACAGCGGTAGTTTATTGAGCACATGACCAAACTTGACATTCAGTATCTCACTTAATTCTGGTACAGCCCAGTGAGAAGGGTGTTTTATGAGTGAGAAAATAGATTCTGAGATATTCTAAGATTTCCCCACTGGCACATAAGCTGTGTGATAGATCAGGATTAAAGGTAGTTCTCTTTTTTTTTTTTTCTTGAAAGCTCGCTCTGTCTACACTGAGCCACTGTCAGAAATAAAACTATGAGGACTTCCACAATCCAGAATTGCTACCTGTAGTCAGAGACAGCCACTGCCCTTGTAACCTAGTCCCAAAGGCTTTGACAATGGAGATGCAGCCTTTCTATTTACATCAACATGTTTTATAGGAATTCTCATGGGATGGTCCACATTTAATAAATCTATACTGATCAATCACTGATTTTAAAACATTTTTATTTGTGTGTGTGTATGTTGTATGCTTGCATGCTAGTGTGTATAATGTATCCTCTGTGTATGTGTGTGTATGTGTGTGTATGTGTGTGTATGTGTGTGTGTGTGTGTGTGTGTGTGTGCACATGTACCATGCACAGGTCAGTGGAGGATGTCAAGGTTCCTGTCCTGTCTCTCTCCATCTTACTCATTTGAGACAGGGGCTCTAACTGAACCTGGGCTTAGGCTGGCAGCCAGCAAGCCCCAGTGAACCTCTTGTCTTTGCCCCCCACAGAGCTGGGGTTACAGGTGGGTGTAGCTATACCTGGCTTTTTACATGGGTGCTGGAGATTTGAACACAGGTCCTCATGTGTACTCTGCAAGGGCTCATATCTGCTGAATCATCTCTCCGCCCCTATCATAAGTGATTATTGCCAAGAACTTTTAGTAATACATTGATCTGTCTCCTTTTTAAAAAGCACCTGTCTTCAATGCCTAGGGAGCGACCTTGCTTTTCTGTGTGCTCAGGTTACTTCACCATCATAAGCATTTTCGTTTCAAGGATGCTCATGTGCATCAAGGTTGAAGTTTTGCGTTGTCTTCTTTCATTTACAAATCTCTACCTCTCACTTCTGGTTCTGTGTTTCTGGTGCTGTCCTGTGCTGGATTTGTCACAGCCTATCTCTTTATTCTTCATCCACCTTCATGTCACAAAATATTCTTGTCTATCTTTGTTAGTTTCTTTCTGCACACAGATTCTCTTACTTTCACTAAATTGAACTAATTTTATTTCCTTTCTTTTTTTTTTTTTTACTGCATTTTTGTGTTTAGAATCCATCATGTCTGGAATTTAAAAAAAATGTTTTCAGAACTACATTCATAGTACCAGGGTCTTGGCATCTATCATCAAAATTGCTACATGAATAACAAATATTTACTTCACAGTGTCACTGAGTAAAATTAAAAAAAAATGTTTATAGCATTCTAGCATAACTTGCCCCTGTTCTTCCTTCTGTCTTCTTTCATCTTATTTCATAGTCTTGAACCAACAGTACAGCCCTTCTGTACATTTTTAATGGTTGACCTGTGGTCAAAGCAATGCTATGTCCTTTATGTAGCTCCAAGTCTTACATCTTCCCTGCTTAGATGGTTAGAACTGGCCCACTCCGTACCCTCTCCTGTGGTCTAGGACCCTTCCTGCTGCCTATACCAGAGGCTGCCTAAACTAGTGAAAGCTTGTAAGCTGACCCCTCCACCAGGCACCATCCCTGCTTTCAGATCACCCCCATTTACTCAGCTCCAGAGTTCATATCCACTTGGCTTAGCTACATAGAACTGGCCCAGTTGATCCCCATCACTATGACTTGGGTCTAGGCTTTTTTTCTCTGCTGAAGACCTCATGACTAGCCTGCCTGGAACCATCTGGTCCCTCCAAGGAAAAAATAAAAAGAGAGAATCTGAAGCACAGACTCATTAACTATTTGTATCTGATCAGAAAGAAATCAAGCTACATCAACAATATAAACAGACTCAACTTCAACATAACAAACTCAGCCTTGAATTTTATCTCAGACACACAAACAACAAAATCCATATGCCCAGTCCACAATGAAAAAACACAAATACAAAAAAACCAAGATACTATCTCCCCACTAAATCCCCCCAATCTTATAGAAGTGTTCTACAATGAGAACTACTTAGAAGAACTGCAGGACACAGAATTTGAAAGAACAATCATAAACATCATCAAATATTTAATGATTTAGAAGAACACAAACCAAACATTTCAAAGAACTCAAAGAAGAATTCTACAATAAGCACTACTTAGAAGAACCCCAGGACACAGAATTTGAAAGAACAATCCTAAACATCATCAAATATTTAATGACATTAAGGAAAAACCCAAACTTCTCAAAGAAGATAGGAGTAAGTTCATAATTGAAGCCAAAGAAAATACAAATATATGGATGAATGAAATGACAAAGACAATTCAGGATCTGAAAGGGGAGTTTACAAAGGAGATGGAAATACTGAAGAAAAGACAGACTGAAATTAGGATGGAGTTGAAAACTCAATGAGCCAATTTGAAACAATGAGAGAAAGCCACACCAACAGAATGGATGGGATGGAGATCAGAATATCAGCCCTGGACAGTGGATTCAAAGAACTGGACTGCTCAAGAAAAGAATATAACAAATTAAATAAAACACAGGAGTGGGGTAGTGAGGAAATGCTAGACAGCATGAAAAGACCAAATCCATACATCAGAAGCACAGAGGAAGGAGAGTAATCACGGGCCAATGGCTTTGACCAGATCTTGAACAGGACTGTAGAAGAAAATTCCCCAAATTATGGAAAGACATACCCACACAGATACAAAAAGCACACCGAAAACCAAGTAAACAGGACCAGAACAGAAACTCTCCACAGCACATCATAGTAAAACACTAACCATACAGAACAGATGAGAGAGAGAGAGAGAGAGAGAGAGAGAGAGAGAGAGAGAGAGAGAGAGAAATTGAAAGCTGTAAAAAATATGTGAAGGAAAACCCATCAGAATAACAGTTGACTTTTCAATGCAAACTATAAAAGCCAGACTAGCGAGGAGCAAGTACTAAATGATCACAGATGCCAACCCAGAATAATCTACCAAGAAAAACTGTCTATCATAGTTGAAGGGGAAAATAAAATCTTCCATGATACATATAGGTTGAAAGAATTAATGTCCACCAAATGAACCTACAGAGAATACTTGAAGAAACACAAAAGTTTGAATAAAGGAATGACCATACATAAGAGGATAGAAGAAAAAAATTGAGGGTATAATTACAGAAACACAAAATAGGACTAAGAATACAAACAGAAAATAAAGTAACCAATACACATCTTTCAATAATAACTTTAAATATCAATGGCTTCAATTCCCCAGTCAAAAGACAAAGACTGTTGAATGGCTTAAAAACAAAATCAGTCTTTTTGTAATCTATAAGAAACTCATCTCACCTTCCAGGATAGGCAACGTGCTAGAGTAAAAAGAGAAAAAAAAA
>VZQC01011996.1:11658-55154 GCA_009823505.1 Rhizomys pruinosus
AATTTTATTTATTTCTGTATGTGTATGAATGTACTGCCTGCATGCAAGTCTGTGCACCCGTGTCGTGCAACGCCGCGGAGGTCAGAAGAGGGTCTCGGATTCCCCTGGAGCTGGAGTTCTCCTGGAATTGGAGTTTCAGACGGCTCTCGGCCGCCATGTGGGTGCTGGGGATCGAACCCGGGTCCTCTGTAAGAGCAGTCGGTGCTCTTAACCGCTAGGCCATCTCTCCAGCCCTGGACTCCTATATCTTAGAAGATGCTTCCTGCTTTCCTTCTGACAGTTTAAGGATTTAAGGTTTTAGGTTGAGTTGTTAATTTTCTAAACCAATATAATTTTTAATTATATTCTAGTTACTTATCCCTATATTTTATATCTCCCTATAGGTCTTATCACTCATCAAAGAAGCTTCCTTATGAAGGAAGGACTACAGAGGCAGACAACAGCTCAAAATGCAGAGAATATATATTTTAATGCAAAGCCTCAAGTACATCATGGAAATGGGGGCAGAAATATTCTAAGAGTCACAGGACCAGGATGCTTATGGCTATATATTGTCTTCTAGATATGGTAGGAATATTGCATCCATGAAATGTAGACATTATGGTTGTTTAAAAAAGGTCCACATAATGAGGACAGCAGTTGGCATACTATTGTATATGGGGAAATATCACAAGATCCCATCTGAAAATGAAGAGCTGTGGGTAATCAATGGTCATTGAAAGAGATAAAAATCAGTTTTCTTCAGGCTGGAGCTTCCTTAAAGTTTATTCAGTCCCAAGTAGTCAAACTATATATACATATGAGCATCACTAAAAAGACTCAGTAGTTTGTATACACACACACATACACACACACATACACACACATACACACACACATACACACACACATATGAGCAATAATAATTAAAGGAGAAGTCATGAAATTGAGAGGGAGTGGGAAGCTGGAACATGGAGATGGAGAGCTAGCGATGATGCAATTACCATGCTTCTGAATGAAATTCTCAAAAAAGAGAGATCATCTCCCATTGAGAATTTCTATGAAGAGATTGTATAACAAATCTTCCATATAATTGTGAAAGCCATCAAAGTGCACCACTGAGGAAGCCAAAGGATAATGCTAGAAATTCTGAAGAGAAAGGAATTTTCAGAGAAGAAAGCAATGGAGCAGTGTCTTAAAGAACGAAAGCTCATCAGACCTTGTGCTAATATAAAAGGCTGTGAAACAACAGAACACATGAAAAGTACCAGAAGCAATTGAGTAGCTGTAATAATACAAAATTAATTATAGAGAACAGGTTCTGCATGAATCAAATTTCCTAGGCCTCTATATAAGGCTCATTTTATTGATTTTAAAAAGTTTTGCAAAGAGAATTTACTTACTTTATAACAAAGGGAACAAAGATTGTGATGTTACTTGATGGTGAGTTTAAACCTTTTGAGACCCATTTTCCACCTCAACTGGGGTGATTAAGCAATTTGGCTGAATGAGTCAGTAGTCCTAAAAGCCCCAGGGACCACTCTGTCCTGCTGATGGAACATGCTTGCTCTTGGATCTCTACTCAACTCCTCTGGTGATCACTAATCACCTTATTCCCAAGTAAAGATTTCTCCTCAGTTTTTGTCTTCTCAAAGGAAAACTTAGTCAGGAGAGACACAGTCTGTGCAGAAGTTTATTTAGCAAATCTTAGCCAAGCAGGCTTTCCAAGGCATCTGAATGACTGTATGGGAAGGATTAGCAAAACATGTTTTACATCATGGAATTAAAAAATGTGTATGACTTTTATGCCTGAATGTGTGTAAGTGCATCCATGTCCTGCAATGCCCATAGAAGACAGAAGAGGGAGTCAGAGTCCCCAGAACTGGAGTTCTGGATGGTTATTAGCCAGCAAGTGGGTGCTAGGATTTGAACCCTAATCTTCTGCAAGAACAGCCAGTGCTTTTAACCTCTGACCCATCTCTCTCTCTGTAGCGCTACATTGTATAATTTTAAGATATGTTATGAACATTAATGGGATGGTAGGCCTGTCCATGGGGGTAGGGTGACACTGTTCCCTCTCAAAACACCAGGATAGAATTTCATATATATATATAAAATATATCTATGAAAAATCTATATTAATATATATATATATATTATGAATATATATTTATTTATATATTAATTATATTAGTATATATTATTTCTGTATAGAACTATATATATATATATATATATATATATCAAATCATTATCTATCCAGTGATTTTTTTAGAGGGCCAATAAGGAGTACATAGTCAAAACCACAGTACAAATGATATTATAATGAGCCCGGGCATTTTGAGGATAAAGACCCTTCATTAATATATACTGGTACCTCAGTTTCTGAACTAGTGGGATTATCCAATCTGTTGCTTCAATAACAAAGGGGGTATGATGACAACCAGAGAGATGCTATCAAGATGCAGCTGCTGTTTCCTTGGCTGCCTCATTTCCAAATCCCTGCCTAAACAAGCAGCTACCAGGATAAACCTGAAATTTTCACTGGTTGACCCTATAGCTAAACTCCTTTCCCTCATGGTATCCATCCCCCATTCTATCAGCCTGAAGCAACTGTCTACATTCTCTGTGCTCTGGGAGAGGTTCAGCTTCTACCAAACACGTGTTTTTTAATGATTCAGGTGAGGTTTAATGGTATAGACTGAAAGCCTTTACTCAACAGATTCCAAAAGGATCCCAGTTCAGATTTCAGGAATCTTGTTCTAACTGCTCTGGCTTCTGTCTTCCCAGACCCTCATGACATGCCCCTGGCTTCTAAAGATTTGACATCTGGTGGGATTTGTTTGAGTCTCTTCTCTATGTCAACATCTAAAAATTGCTTCCTGAGATCCAATAGGGATATTGGAGGGATCATTGTCGTTGTTCAATGTCTTTGAGTCACGTGTGACCAAATTCCACATGCTGTCCTTCCCTTCTTGGCTCATCTCCGGGACTTGTCTCCTGCCTGCAGGCCAACAGTCTCTATACTTCACTCCCACAAGAAGGGGCGACAGAAAACCACAGGAGATCACCCGTGGAAATGAACGGACTCACACGCAGAGCAGGGGAGGATAGGAACTCCTTTATTTTCTGTCAGTGAGGTCTGTATATTGAAGACTACTGTGCTCTGGGCAAGGAAGTGGGGAGCAGGTGGAAAAGAGGGGTGAGCCACCTTGGTTCTAACTGGGGGATGGGGCTGCAGAGCTCCGGTTTGAGCAACAGGTAACTAGAGGTGTGACATTTTGCTCAGTGCCTCAAGGGAAGGGGCCTGGAACTTTGCAGGGATAGAGCGAAGCAAGAATCATTGTAATATCCCAAATCTTCCTGCTACAGATAACTCTGAATGCCCACAGAGATATCAGATAAATGGAGATCTCCCGGGACAGGTCTTACAAGTTCTAGCTTCAAGCCACACACAAAGTTTCATTCCCACAGATCGTGACATTTCTATTATCTGAGGACTTGGGGTCATATCTTTCCCATTTCAATCCTCTGCATATTTCCCCCTTTTCCAGTTACATGTGTGTCATGGTGGTGTGTATATTCATGATTGCATGTATAGTGGTATACATATTCGATGGCTCATGTGTACATACACATATCTTTATATTGATGTTATAGCCCAAGATTTTTATCACAAGTAACCCCCCATAGCTTTTCCTTCCACCATATTCACTGAGACACGTTCCTCAGTCACACCCAGATCTCACTAATATGGTCGTTCTTGCTTGTGAACTTGCTCTGGGGAGCCCCCACTTCCACCCTCAGAGGCTGGAATTATAGGCATAGCAGCAAACCTATTCACCATTATATAATTTCTTGGAATCAAAACCCCAATCCTAATGGTTGGAGGGCCTACCTGAGCTTTTTCTCAACTCTGAATAAATATTTGCATCGGTCTACTTGCTCTACTCATGGTGGAAGGATTAATAGGCTTTTAGGTTCTGTATTAGTCACTTTTCTGTTGCTGTGATAAAACATCATGACCAAAGGAACTTATGAAAGGAAGAGTTTATTTGAGCTTACGATTGACAGTTCCAGGGAATTAGAGTCCATTGTGGCGGGAGGCATGGCGGCTGGAGCTGGAGCAGCATGGCGAGGTTCACATCTGGCAATGAGCACAGGAAGCAAGAGAGAGTGACTGGAGAAAGCAAGGCTTGCTAAACTCACTAAGCCTGCCCCCAATAACGTACTTCCTCTAGCATGGCCACACCTTCTAAGACCTCCAAGAACAGTGCCATCAATTGGAGACAAATGTCTGAATACTGAAAGCCTATGGAGGACATTCATTCAGACCACCACAGGTTCCATGTAATTTCCTTTAATTGCCTGGTGGATGAAAAGAAAACTCTTTGGAAAATATCTTGAATTTTCCATTACCTTACATTTTTCTAAGGCATTAATGAGAAAGGCATTTCTAAGCTTATTCCATTAGCCATCTGCTTCATCATTTCTTGAAGGTCTTATTAAAATTAAAACACCTAAACTCTACAATAATCAAATCAAAATCTCTAAATCTCTAGGGCTGGGCTAAAAAAAATTATGCTTCTTCAACTGGTTATTAGGCAGAAAAAAATGATTACAAACTCCTAGGAGATAGATAAGGGAAGCTGAGTTTATCATTTTCTTTTTATTNTATTTATTTATTTATTTATTTATTTATTTATTTATTTACTGTGTGTGTATGTGTGTGTGTATGTGTGTGTATGTGTATGTGTGTTTGTGTGTATAGTGTATATGGAGGCCTGAAGAAGCCCTAGAACTGGAGTTTCAGGCAGTTATAAGGCACCTGACCTGGGTGCTGGGAACCAAACCTAGGTCCTGTGAAAGAGCAATACTCTCTCTTAACCACTGATCATCTTTCCAGCCCCCTAAGTATAATCCTTTGCTTTGTAGTTAATTGAGTTGTATAATTGTTCACAATTCAGTTTAGAACATTTCTACCACCTTATCAAGGTCCGTCTTGCATTCCTTGTAAAAAAAAAAAGTCTCTTTGTATATATGTGTTTCTGAGTATGAGTGTGTGACAGCCATGGCACAAATGTGGAAGTCAGAGGGCGACCTCAGATACCAGTCATTGCCTTCTCTGTTGTTTGAGCCAGGATCTCCTGTTGCTCACCCCCTGCATGTCAGCTGGCTGGCCCACAAGCTTCTGAGGATTCTGTCTCTACCACCTATCTTACCATAGGACTGCGGGATTATAGATGACCATCACTGTGTCGGCTTCATGTCAGCTCTAGAGATCTGCACTGTCACTTATGTTTGCACTGTGCCCACTAAACCATGTCTGCAGCCTATGAGTGGACCATTCTTGACTATGAAACAGAGATTTAGTAGCAAAAGATTTAAAAAATTATTTATTTTATTTTAGTGTATGATTGTTTTGCCTGGATGCACAGATGTGCACCATGTAGGACAGAAGAGGGCATTAGTCCCGAGACTGGAGGTACAGTGAGCCAATGTGGGTGCTGAGATGCCAACCTAGGCCCTCTGAAAGAACAGCCAGTGTTCTTAACCATCTTTTCAGTAGGAAAAGATTCTTTTATAACAGGGCTTTATTGCTTCTCCCTTGTTTTTTTTTTTTTTTTTTTTTTTTTTTTTTTTGTTTTTGTCTTTTCGAGACAGGTTTTCCCTGTCACCCCAGCTGGTCTGGAGCTTGCTATGGAGACCAGGCTGCGTAGTGTTGGGGTTACAGGTGTGTACCTCTGGGCCTGGCACGCTTCTTTTAAGTAATGCAGAATGTCTCCTATTCACCAGACATATACAGTTCAGTGTAAATTATTTTAGGGGAATATGTAATAATATATACAAAATGTGTTTGAATTTGTACATTTTGCTAAGGAAAATCTTGCTGTGTCAGAGAAAGTTCTTTCATGTTTGTCTTTGAGTCCCAATTAAACATTTTTCAGTTTGCCTTTAGTGTTTGATCTTTTACAGCTTTTTATTTTAGTGCATCACAGTTGAAAAATTTGGCCAACTTATGTGAAGCCTTTTTGATGATCTGCTGCATGTACATGTCAAGGTCATGAATTGGATAATAAATGCAGTTGTTGGCAAACTGGTATTTTACTTTTGCATCACCAGAGGGCACTCTTTTCTAGTTAGTGTATTTATTTGAACTCTGAGCAGTTATATTGTTTGAAAAATATGAGTTCTCCATTCACCCCAATCACTGCCCTTACATTCTATCACGCCCCCTCTTCTGCAGATTTTTCCCTAGGCTTAGAAAAGGGGCTCAGGTGGACGAGAAGCAAAACAGTTTACTTTCTCTGGTGCTGTTGTCTTGGACTCTGGTCAGTTCTGGCTGTTTCCTTTCATGGGCTGCCAGTTTGTCCAGGAATAACCTTTCGATCCTACTAATGAAGCACAAGCAATTAGATATATAGGTATTTAAACAGTACTAATTGTTATGGTAGGTTACTTTGGTATAGACACAGATGTTTGGATGGTATGTTAATCCATGAATTACATTTTTTTCTGTTNAAAAAAAAAAAAAAAAAAGAAAATTGATTCCATTTTACAGATGAGGAAACTGAAGCATGAAGATGGAGTTACGTGTGTGTCACAGTTACAGGAAGAGCCAGGTCTGACCCCAAAGCCACACTTTCCAAAAGCACTGCATCCTACAAAATGAATTTAGGACCAAGTATGCGATTCCCTGCACCTGAAAATCATCATGCGGTCATATGGAGAATGAGACAGTGCCTTGCATATCAGAGGAAAAAATGAAGCAAATCTTGGTGGTTTTAATTGTAAGTGACAGAACCAGAACTGACTGGAATTGGGAACTATAGCAATTGTTTGGTGAGCACTCTGCTTAAAAATAAATTAAAAATAAATAAATAAATAAATAAATAAATAAATAAATAAATAAAGCACTAGACGTAACCAACAGGCGATTCTATCACCACCTCACTGGGTGGCGCAACCCTGTGGATCTCATCCTTGTCCTCTGACATATAGGGAGATCAGAAAAGCTGTTGGATCTTCCGGGCCAGCTGGAAAATGAGGCGTGTGGGGATCTCCATGGAGACCCACCCTCCTCAGGTCAGAACTGCAGCACACCCTTCCCCCACTTTCCAGTTTGCTTCTAAAGCACAGAGTAGGTAGTTTTCAAAGACCAGAAGAGTCTAGTGGCCACAGAGGATGAGGAAAGGAAAGCAGGAGATCTAGGAGCTCTTCTTTCCCCTTTAACTTTTCCTCTGGCAGCCAAATAACACATCTTGTCTCAGAGAGACTTTCATGGCATATAATTTAGGGGACTATAAATAGATGACTGTTATTAACACACAAACACACACATACACACACATACACACACAGGAGCATTTTTCTCTCTATTCAGATATCAGCAGAAATATTACAGATTGATGAGATAAGCTTTTTGAAATGGGAGGTGCCTTTTCCTCGCTCCCCTCCCACCCCCCCATCTGGAGGGCTGCGCCTGCCTTTCTTCCTGACTCTTGCTCTCTCAGCTCCTCTGTTTCAAGGTTTTATGTCCACCTCTGCTCTGCTTCTGCTACTCTGAGCCCCACCTCGTGTTCTTAGTGTGATCTCCCCATAATCCTCTGCTCTCCTCTAATGCGTTCATTGTTCCTGTGTTATTGAGCAGTCTTCTTCCTCTCCCCGAAGGCAGGTCAATCCTTGTTAGCCTATCCTTTGGAATCTGCAGGACACACAAAGCAGAGATACAGATACGTGGGGAGAAAGAGCTGGAAGATGTGGATTGCAAAGGAGCTACATCAAGAAAGACAGAACTTGTAGGGGGAGTGGCTCATGGCTGTGATCTTGCTTTTGGGAGGCTGACGCAGGAGGACTGCTGTGAGTTTGAAATTACTCTGGGTTAGAAAGTGAGCTCTAGGTCAGCTTGAGCTAAGTAGTGAGATCTAGGTCAGCCTGGGCTTCACGGTGATGTCTGGTTTCGAGGGAGAAAGAAAGGGAAAGGAAGAGGAAGGGAAAGGGAAGGGAAAGAGAAAGGGAAAAGGAAAGAGAAGGGAAAGGGAAGGAAGATAAGAAAAGGAAAAGACGAACAAAAGAAAGAAAGAGACAATGAATGATGTGTATCATTACAGTAAAATTATGAAGAGGATCGGATCTGCAGTGATGACATAAATCCAATAGGCTCACCAACAATGAATGAAATGCACGTCTGTGTAACACAGCGCTGACCCCTAAACCTCTTCAGCACATGAACTCGATTGATCCTCACACCAGTGAAAGTAGGGCGAGAGGGCCACAGAGGCCGACAGGGTCTGCGTTCCTCTGTAAAATGCACAGCCAGTGAGTGGCGGACTCAGGACCGTTTCCCCCAGACGCATTCCTCTTGCAGCTGATCACCGTCTTCCTATTCAGCACAGTGACTTGTAAGGCTCGCACGTGCGCTGCTTCTCCAGTCTTCTGTAAAATATTTGTGACATCGACAGTACTAGGAAGGTGTCACACATGGGTGAGAAGGAAAAAAATTTTCTTTAATAAATGAATTGATGAAAGGATGACTGGACAGATACATGCATGAATCTTACCCCCGCCCCCCAAAGAGCTAAGCGCTAATTAAACCTGATGCAGTTTGACTTGGAATCTGCTGCTTTGTCCCCTACCCCTTATGAGTGATCTGCAGCAGCAGGTCAGAACCTCCGCCAGGGTCCCAAACCCTTCCCTGACCTTCCAGGGCATCTTAGCTTATCTGCGGCCAGCTCCAACACCAGCTGCACCCACCCCTCCCCTGTAACCAGCACTGCCTTGCTTTCCTTCTGCCACGTCTTCTCTATTCTCCTTGTATATTAATTGAAGGAAAAGAGCTCATCAGGCTCACTGCTGGTCCGCTGTGCACAACACATCGTCTTAACCTCAGGGAATCACACTGTAATCTTTGTTTTATTGGTGAAGAAACTGATGCTCCAATTGCTTAATGTATTATAACCCATAACAGGCAGTTAGTATGTTTCTTTAATGAATGAAAGTACAGATAACAAATAATTGAACTAGAATGCAAGACTAAGTCTTTCTGGCTCCAAAAATCAAGCTTTGGGCAATAAATTATCTACTTCCCATTCCAATTCCTCCAGTAATGTCCCTCTGATTTTAGGGACAACACAAAAGACTTAGGAAATCATCAATGAATTAAAAAAAAAAAAAAAACTCAATTCCCAGTCTCTAGGCATATGTAATCATCATAGTAATTCTTTGGGATCATTTTAATCTTTTCTTCCAGAGAGTCTAAGGAATAATATGCACAGTGCTTATCACCAGTGCAGTTTTATTTATAAGTTAGGGGGGCTGGTTATTAGTTCCATTTTTCAGGCTAAGGGCATCAAGCTCTTTTCTGTGTGACCCATACTTACCACGCCACTGAGGGGTGACTCTGAGACAGGCAGCTTGGCCGAATACGCAGACCTGCTCCTTTCACTAACTCCATCATGAACTACGAGTCTTCTCACTAGGTTTCTTTTATTTGACTTAAGAATATATTCTCTTTCTTGTCACTACAAAGAGATCTGGGAACTGCTGTGGAGACTAGCCTCATTCTCTCAAGGGCCCAGGTACCAGCTGGCACATTCTATTAGTCAACACATCAGCCTAGAAGAATCCTGGAATTCTGCAAAGCTCTGATGGGCCCCTGAGCAGGCAAACAAGAGTGAAGTTATTTTGTCTTCTATTGGTAGTAACGGTGCAGGTCCTTCTCGCTCTGTGCCAATCCAGTTCTTCCCCAACCACAGGTAAATTTTTCCATTTCTTCAAAACCACAGAATACTTTACCTCACCCAGGGAAAAAAAAAAAAATCTGTCTACAATCTCTTCCTTTTTTGGCTGGCTTCACTGAGTCCCATTTTCCCTCGTAGTCAAACCTTTTAAATTGTTCCTCGTGTTTTAGACTGTTTGCCAACTAAATTTTAAACATTTTGAGTTGTGGGCTTATGAACCTAAGCACACAGTAAGTAAGTAGTTATAAAAAGAGAGACAATTAAAATTTCCTTCAAAACTGGAAATAGCTGGAGAGACAGTTCAATAAGTAAAGGATTTGTGGAAGGGAAAGGGAAATATGCCTGATCTGAATTGGAAAATGATGTACGAAATGCACAAACCATCAATAAAAATTAAATTAAAAAATAAATAAATAAAAAGAAAAACAAAACCAAGCTGAAAGCCAGGCGTGGTGGCACATGCTTTGTACTTCTTGTACTGATGAGGGGAAGACAGGCAGATGCCTGAGGCTTGCTGGCAAGAAAGTCTATCCTAATTACTAAGCTTGAGACGGATGAGAAAGCCTATCTAGAATGAAGTGGATGGTGTTCTTGAGGATGACGCCTGTGGATGTCCACTGGCTGCCACATACATGCTCACACACTTGCCTACACACATTCACCTTCATACCCATAAACATACACAAACATACAAACATTGGCTTAAAAAAAAAAAAAGACTAGGAAATCCACAAATGCTACCTAGGCTCAACCTTTGTTAATAGATTCACCTAATCCTAAATTAATCTAAATTAACCAGAAAGCATTCTCCATTACCCAAGTTTAACAGACAATGATTTCTAGGTTGTTGCCAACCAAGTCTCTTTGTAAGCATGCATTAGTGACACAAGGTTGGACCCTTGATTTGACATGAAAAGAAACCAAGACACTGGTGCCCCTGTGTACCACACAGTGACACACAACTCTTAAAGCCATAAGGAGGAGAGGCCTGAAGCTGATGCTACATCCAGGGTCCTGGCTGGCACACCAAATTACCACATCACTGAAAACTGGGCCTGTGCTGCAAAAGGCAGGAATTTTACCTCCTCCTTCTATACAGCCTGCCTGGGGTCTGACATCTGCATCACAACCCATTGGGAGTTGTCCCCATCTGAAAAGATGTCACTTGGACCACAAGTTTCCAGTAGAGAGAGTTCCAACCTCTGGCAGACAACAGGGAGCATGGTGTATTTGGAAATGGGTTTTAGCATCTTTTCTCCAAGGGGGAATACATTTCATGGCCTGTTTTCTTTCTCTCCTTCCTGTTCAGATTTTCTGGACCCCCGCAGCCAACAGAGTCACAGTTACAAGCCTAAGCTACCCTCTTAGGTTTTTGAATTTTAATGTAGGAAATTATGTATTTGCTAAAAATAACATTTTAATCAGATGTCCTCTAGAACCAAATTTCAGTGGAGCTATAACAGGGAAAAGAAAGGAACAGAGGATCTGGAAGCCAAAGTCCTGGATCCCGGTTTCTGTGGCTGTGGGTTACAAGGGGATCAGAGAAAAGTGAGCTTCCATTGTCCTGTGTGGAAGATGACATGAACTGTCCTTGTCCACAACGACCTTGCACACAGGAGTGAAGCTGTGTAAAATGAGCCACCAAGGCCCAGCACCAGATAGCAGTTTTATAGATAATTCCTATTTCCGTCTCAAGCTAACATGGTTTTTGTTGCTGTGCTTGGTGCTTAGTGTCTCTCCCTGTACATTAGAATCCAATAGCCAAAAGCTGTGCAGCCCAGAAAAGCCAGCAATTGTGACTCTATTTACTCTTCTAGGTTGTTGCATTTTTTTAATACCTTATTTTTAAAAACACTCCTTTGAAATTCTGTGAGGCTTTGAAATATTTAGCTAAACAGACTATTAAGCTAGGAAGCTAAGTGTCAAACAACAAAAGAACAGTGTACTACTTCATTATTTGGTAGACAGAATGGGGAGCTACCTTTCAAGTGATGAGAAAACAATAATAAATAATTAAATTCTAATAATCTCTCTGCCTGACAACAGACCTTGTGAACGGGCCCCACGAATGGACTAAGATGTAACAACAGAGTCCTAGGCTTGAGACAAGCTTTTTCATCTGAAAAATCTGTCACAAACATTCAACTCATTCCATCCCTTAATTACAGAGGCAGAGAGAGGACCCTCCCCATCCCACCAATGAGAAAAGTGAGGCTCAGAGAAGGTCAACAGATTGTCCAAGCTTACACAGCTAAGTTGTCACTAAACCAACACAAACATTTGATCTTTGTGCTTCAGCATTAGTGTTACGTTCAGGATACATTAGATTACTCCAACTAACCTTTGATTCCATTCATCCTATCATTCCATTTCCAAGTAAGGCCAAAGTGGACTTCCTGTTCCTTTCTCTGGCTGCTTCAGCCTGGATTATTCCTGCAGGATTATTTTTGTTCTTCCTGTGTTGGTAACAACTCTACCAAAAAAAGGCCTTAATAAAAAAAAAATAAAAAAATAAAAAAAAAACCTTTCAACTAAGGATTTCAATGCAATTCAACACAAGGAAAATCCATTCCCTTGGAGCTAAATCACTTTATTCCAGTCCACACAAGCAAGCCACTGGATCAGCGATCTCTCAGCCTCCTCTGCCATCCCCTCATCTATTCCAGACCACATATCAGCAGTCCACGACAGAGACACACTGCTAACAGCGTGTCTGACGTCGTGTGCTTCCTGCATAAAAGCTGCCAGGAAAACCCTCTCCTCAAAACAAATGTGACAATATGTGGGTTTTTTTTTTAAAAAGAAAAAGGTTAAAATGGAAGAACGCTATGTAAGTGCAAAATGCTATGTGATCCCCAAGGTTTCCCAGAAATATCTTTTGTTTGTTGAGACAGAGTCTTATGTATCCCAGACTTCCCACAAACTCAAATATTTAGCCAATGATGACCTTGAGTTTCTGGTCCCTCTACTGAGTGCTAAGATTACGGGCATCACCACACCTGGTTCATGCAGTGCTTGGGATGTAACCCAGCCTTCGTGCATGTTAGGCAAGCATCCTACCAACTGAGCCACATCTCAACTCCTCAGTAGAAATATCTTTTGTCTTACCTCCCAACCTTCTGCCTTTGGTATCTGCCAGCCAACCAGCTTTTAGGCCTATAGGAAGCACTCAGTGAGAACATCTCCATGTTTATATTGATGAAACGTCAACCCTATCTCTCCCAGAAATACATTCAGGCTTCTGAGAGAGAAAAATCCTTCCATATTTTAATTAACCCATACTTGCATCATCCCAGAGATGGACGTAGCTCACACAGTCAGCCTTGTGAGCCCCGGCCTACATATGCACTGTAGACCACTCCAGGTGTTTCAGAGCTGTCGGTGTTTCTAGACTGTATGTGTTGATCTTTACTTTTTACCTTCATGCTGTTCCCTCTTTCTGTCCTTCACTCTTCTGCTTGGCCACTGTTCTCTGAAAGACTTTCTCGGGTGTCTCTTCTGACAAGGTGTCTGGACTCTCAGAAGAGCCTGACCTTTGTTCTACTTTGCTTTCAATGGCTGTGACAAAACAATCTGGCCAGTACCAATTTGGGGAGGAAAGGGTTTATTTGGCTCACATATCCCAGATCACAGTTCATCACTTAGGGAGCCCAAGGTAGGAACTCAGGGCAGGAACCTGGAGGCAGGAGCTGAAGCACAGGCCATGGAGGAACACTGCAGAGTCTACCTGCAGTCCAAGCTGTTCTGGAACTCACTATATAGACCAGGCTGGCTTCGAACTCACAAAGATCTCCCTGCCTCTGCCTCCCAAGTGCTGGGATTAAAGGCTTGCACCACCACACCCGACTCAGTCTGCTTTCTTATACAATACCGAACAACCTGCCCAGGCCTGGCACCCTCCCCCCATCACTCAACAGTCAAGAAATTACCCCACAGACATGGCCACAGGCCAGTCCAATGGAGGCAACTCCCTAACTGAGGCCCCTTCAACCCATGTGTAAGTTGACTTTAAGGCTATCCAGCACAACCTTACTGAATTCATTCACTTCCTCTTTCAGCACTTCTATGGGGAGGCCAACTTTGTGAAGGCCTTATGTGGCTCTGTATCCCCTACATAGTGCCAGGTACAATTGATGGGCCACAGTCTGTGCTGTTAAGTACCAACACAGTGTGAATAATAGCTGGAAGATAAACAAGAATGAGGGTGAAAAGCCTCCTCAACTCTTCAACTCTTACACAGACTCTGGCTGTTCTTGGCTTCCAAATGGACTTATGCAAGGTTATTTCCTATGTATTTATCAATGGAAATTTTACCTAGGATATTCACTAATTTCTATGGGTCAAATGTTTCCCATGATTACCACCCATGGAAACTCTCAGAAAGTGATCATTTGACCCTTTCCTCCTTACTGTAAAAAGCATGACGCATATATCACGTACGAAAAGAAGACAGAAAATGCAATGTGCTGTTCAACAAATAAATGAGGCCCATGTGGCCACCAAACAGAACGAGAAAAGATCTTTACTGAGAGAATCCCATGGGCCCATGGACTTCAGGATGTAGAGAATCCATTAACTGATTATCTAACTTATAGTTGTTGGAATCTTATAGTTATTGGAATACAGTTATCGAACTGGGTCCTCTGCAAGAGCAATCAGTACTCTTAACTACTGAGCCATCTCTCCAGCCTCAATTATTTTTTAATTTTTAAATCAACCAGATTAAATAAAAAAATACAAATTCATGAAGATCTGTTTATATTTGCATGAAGTTTATGTCAAATAGTTTGCAAAGGTATTTTTGCAAACAAATGAACTATTGAGACTCATAGTCTTGGTACTGATGACACTTGTTCACTTTTCTCATTTAGGGTTTCTCAATACCACCTTTAAGAGATCTTGAACAGGGGCTGGAGAGATGGCCTGGCGGTTGAGAGCACCGACTGCTCTTGCAGAGGACCCGGGTTCGATTCCCAGCACCCACATGGCGGCCAAGAACCGTCTGAAGCTCCAATTCCAGGAGAACTCCAGCTCCAGGGGAATCCGAGACCCTCTTCTGACCTCCGCGGCGTTGCACGACACGGGTGCACAAACTTGCATGCAGACAGTACATTCATACACATACAGAAATAAATAAAATTAATAAAAAAAAATTAAAAACAAAAAACAAACAAAAACCCCAAACGGAGATCTTGAACAAAGATATTGTATCAGATTTACTCCCAAGGGTATCGTCTCGCCTTCTCCTATTGTAAATGTCACTCCTTTTCTTTCATTTTCAATTTCTTATCCAATTATATGAATTAAGCTTATTGCTTAACTATTGAGTGTGAGTACCACAACCGATCCAACTCTCACATTAATTATAATAATTTCTCTGTGGATTCCTTTGGATTTTCTACACATAATTATATCATCTGTAATTGTGACACTCATTTTCCCTATTTTTCCATTTTTATATCCGTTAGTGACTTTTATTGTTTTACTGATCTGCCAAGGAAATCCAGGACAATGAAGGAGCAACACAGAGTGCTCTGTCTGGCTCCAAATTTGAAGAGTTTTCTAGGTTTCAATATCTAGTGTGACATTTGTAATACATTGCAGTAGGTGCAGTAGGTACCCTCTTTTTCATATTAAGAACATTTCATTCTAGTTCAATATCAGTAAGAATTTTAGCATGAATGAAAGTTTTCCAAATGCTTCCTCTGCACCTCTGTGAGAAGAAGTATTTTTCCACCTCTTTTTTTTGCAGTTAATATGGTGAATTATGTGAATTACTTTTCCAAAGTTGTATTCATCCTGCATTCCTAAGAAAACTCAAATTGGTCACATTTATGAGAAACATTGGGCTTTAATTTCCCTTGCTTGTTTTGCTCATGTTGAATGGTAGAATCAAGATTCTGTGCCACCCCATAAAGTATAATGAATGACGGGTGCTTTTGATCTGTTGTGTAAGGGACGTGTATAAATTGGAAATATTTTTCCCTTGAATGCTTACAGAATTTACTGGTAAAAACCACCTGAGCCAAGAGGGTTCTGGATAGGAAGGCAGCTTTTTTTAATGTGAAAGACCAATTCAGGATCCTTATTTTGTATGAAAGTGGTTTCGTTGAGTTACAGTTTTCCTATGAATATATACAGTCCATATGTACTTTCAAACACATCAGAATTATGCTTTCCATTTGTCCTCCTATCTCTTAATGTGCAGTATTTGTATTAATATCCATTTATTCATTACTGATATTAGTTATACATTTCTTTTCTATTCACCCAATCTGTCGATTTTATTATTTCTCCTCCTACTCTTCCACTTCCTCCTCCTCCTCCTCTTCCTCTTCCTCCTCTTCCTCCTCCTCCTCCTTATTTTCTCATCTTAATTGTTTCCTTTCTTCTACATACTTTCTTTCTCCTAATTCCTGAAAGTGGAGCATCCTTTGTGCTTTCTTTCCAGACCTTACCTTTTGAGGTTGTAAATCTCCCTCTGCGCAGTTTCCTAACCACATCCCATAGTGCTGGGATGAAGTTAGCCCCCCACAGTGAGCAGGGAAGATGAAGTGGGATCAAAGTTCAGATTCACAACATGCCGATTCCATTTTCCTGTCCTTTGGCTTTGATCTTCTTTTTGTTTTTGAGACAAGGTCTCATACGACCCAGACTAGCTTCAAACTCCCAGTCCTCCTGCCTCAGCCTCCTCTACGCAGGGAATAAAGGCACATGCTACATCCCACCGTGACCAGTCAGTGGGAAATTTTCCTGAATAGTTAACAGTAGGTCTTACAAGTTGCCCTGAGCCAGCTCATATACACAGGCAACTGCACTGCTCAAGTTTTAAAGTAGCATTTTCACCGTACCTTAGTTCAAGGTATGTTCTAAGCTGCACAATATTTGTGGGGGGGATTCTTGGCTATGCTTTTTTAATTACCAAGAAGTGTGTGAACAAAATTTGTAATCATCTGGGCATATTCTAATTAACTTTTAATTTTTATTTCTTTCCTTAATTGCAATTTTATTGAAGACCATTCCTGACATGATTCCAATCTATTAAAATTTATTGAGATTAACTCAAAGTCTAGAAATGACTAACTCCTATAAATCATACATATATATATATATATATATATGTAATGTGTTTTCTGCAATTGTTTGGCACAGTGTTACATATCCACCGTTTGAGCCAAAACTTTAATCATCCTTAATCTTTCTATATTTTTATTTAAAATATGACTGTGAGGAAAACACATTTAAAAAATCTCCCATTCTGATTTTTTATCTTATAATTCTGTTATTTTATGTACCTTGAATATTTGAGTTTTTTACATTGATACATATCAAATTGTAATTTTTGCTAATTGAAACATTTCTCATAATAAATTTATAATATATTTAGTTATTGTTCTAGTTTGTCTTCCATTGCTGTGACAAAACACTATGACCAACACCAACTTGGGGAAGAAAGGGTTTATTTAGCTTACATCTCCTGGGTCACAGTTCATCACTTAAGGAGCCCAAGGCAGGAACTCAGGGCAGGAACCTGGAGGCAGGAGCTGAAGCACAGGCCATGGAGGAATGCTGTTCCCTGGCTTGCTCTCCTGGCTCATGTCCAGCCTGCCTCCTTATACAGTACACAACAACCTGCCCAGGGTGGCACTACTCATTGTGGGCTGGGCCCTCCCACACTGCTCGGCCATCAAGACAATACTCCACAGATGTGGCCACAGGGCAATCCAATGGAGCCAATTCCCCAATTGAGACTCCCTCAACCCAGGTGTGTCAAGTTGACACTAAAGCTATCCAGCACAATTGACCCCTTGTCAACTTGACACACAAAACACATCACTATTAAACCACCACCTTTCCAGTTTTATACCCAAGTATGATAGTTAACTATTACATCACAACCTAAGACAGTTACAACCTTGAAAAGCTCCACAAATTCCTTAAAATGTCCCAAACACTTAAAAGTTCACAGTCTACTTAAAAGTCTCTTAACTGTGGGCATGTTGTAAATCAAAACAAGTACTGTTGCTTATTTCAAAAGGGAAGAACTCAGACACTGCACTAACAAAACCTAGTCCAGCCAAAGTAGTCAAGGCTGGACACCCTGGGATTCAACTCAGATCTTCTGGGCTTCAAAGGGTTTGCCAGTCCCCTCTCTCTGCTCTGCATCCCAGCAGCACACATCTTCATTCTGCAGCCCAGGTTGTACTCCATCACACTGCTGTTGCTCTTGTGGTGTCCCAGGTCCTGGCATCTCCAAAAGCTGCGGGCTCCCACTGGAAACTGAGGCAGCAGCCTCACCAATGGTCTCGTTTGACCTCTCTCTGTGCAAAGGCCTCAGCTTCTCCCATGACACCCTGCATTTCTGGGGTCTTCATGCAACCCAGGTGCACTTCCACCAATCGTCTTCCTGACTCTCACAGTCCAAGCCTCCGGCTTGCTCTCTGGACCCCCACATTCCACACCAGAAGACACATACAGGAGACTCTTACACAACTACCAATCCTGCTTCTTGGCTTGCCTATGGAGGTTAGGCCCTTCATGGGAAATAGTTCTGTGTGCTGCATCTTGAAGTAATTCTTCCCCAGTGATTTACCACAGTGATGCTGGGTCCCTTGTAGTATACAGCTGATTTTCAGCCCAACAACCAGTATCAATTGTCCCCATAGCAACAAAGATTTCCCTTCAGGTTCTGGTTTCATTGTTACTTACAGCTGATTCTTAGCACCCTAGCTGACCAGAAACCACAGATTACACAGTCGATGATCTCTGTTCCCCCTTTGAAACTAAAAACTTTACATAAGCCAGGCCTCCATCTTCTACAACTCCTTCACAAAACTGCTCCAAGTCCACAGAAATGGATCTTTAGTCATCAAGATCTCCCAGCCCAAAGTTCCAAAAATGCTCCACAATCCTTCCCCAAAAACACCACGGTCAGGTCTGTCACCAGCAATACCCCAATCTCCGTAAACTTATCTTCTTCTGTTTGTTTCCATTGCTTGACAAAAACAACATCTAGACCCAACCACAACTGGTGAGGAAAGGGTATTTAGCTCATTCTGCGGTCAAGTCTCCATTAGAGGAGCCAATGGACCACACGCTGGCAGGAGCCTGGTAGGCAGAACGAAGCACAGGCCATGCGGAGAATGCTGTTTCCACTGGCTTCTCCTCTGGCTCCAGCCAGCCTGCTTTTCTTATAATACATACAACAAGGCCAGGGGCAGGGGGGGGCTATTCTCATTGTGGGCTGGGCCCCTCCCACACTGCTGCACATCAAGAGGATTACCTACACAGATGTGCCCACAGGCCAATCACAATGGAGAGCCAAATTCCCCAGTTGAGGCTCCATCAACCCAAGGTGTGTAAGTGACACTTAAAGCAATCCGCCATCAGTTATGATTTCATCAAACCTATTTTGTTGGTAATGATGGCATCCTCATTAGCATTAGCTAGTCATCTATATACATTTCTATCCTTTTGGTCTTTTGTAATCTCTTTTTTGTTTTTTTTTTTTTTCTTTTGGTTTTTTTGGTCTTTCGATGACAGGGTCTACCTGTAGCCCTAGCTGTCCTTGGAACTCAGCTTAGCCAGCTCTGCTTGAACTCACAAAGATCCACCTGCTCTCGCCTCCCAAATGCTAGGATTAAAGCATGCGCCACCACCCCCGGCTGCTTTTGTAATCTTAAATTTCATACATGTCTCTTGAAACAAGAATGTGTATTTGCAAAAGTCTATATGCAAGAATAGATGATGATAATAAACTGTACTAGTACATATTATTTATATATTTTATATACTAACTACATGTGTGTACATAATTAATATGGCTTAAAATTTGTTTGCTTTTTCTGGAGATGTGTATGTGTGTGTGTGGTGTGTGTGTGTGTGTGTGTGGTGTGTGCTCTCACCCATATATGAGCATATGGAGGCCAGAGGTCAGCACTGGATATTTTCTACCCTTTTTTTTTTAATAATACTTGTACTGATGTTTTGTTTATTTCAGACATCATTTCTTCAGTTCCATTTGACATATTACCCTTCCCCCCACCCCATCCGAGATATACATTCTGCCATCATGTCTGCGATCCTTTCTCTCCGTCATTTAAGTTTTCTCTCTGCAAGGTTTATTGTTTGGGGTAGAATTTTAATATGCACAGTGGTCTTTGGACCCAGGCCTTATGTTGTGTGGTTCCATCCCCTTGTATTGCTCCAAAAATATGCCCATATATGTACCAGAAATTATGTCCCTCCAGTAATAAACTATATCGTGAATCTGACATATGTTTCTAGGAGTTCACATTTTTCCCTTACATTTACATTACTCTAAAATATGGAATATACACCCTCCACCGTATACATTATACCCATGGCTGAAAGCAGTAGTAAATTAATTCTAATTCTAAGATCATTTAAGGAATTACACAATAACATCACAAGTGCTATCAGAGAAATATAACAATATTGCTGGCTCAGCTTGACTTTCAATTGGGGAATGTTGGTCTTGCAACAAATGGGGCAAACCATTTCCCATTGATTTTTAGGGACTGTGTTACTACTTAGCATAATGGCTTCAAGTTCCACCATTACCTGCAAAGTTCATGATGTTGTCTCATTTTACGCTGCATAGAACACCATTGTGTGATGTACCACTTTTTCTTAACCACTCATTGAGAGAGGGGCATGGGCTAGTTCCAATTTCTTGCTATTGTGAAAAGAGCATGCAGTAAACATGGATGTGCATGTACTCTTTGCAGTAGGAAGCCTGTGGAGTATGTACCCAGGAGTGGTATGTCGGGTCAGGTGGTAGGCTCAGTTTTTGGTCTTTTAAGGTTCCTCCACACTGCTTTCCACCATACCTGCCTTTTGCTTTGGTGCTGGGACTCAAATTCAGATCCTTATGTTTGCAAAGCAGGTATGTCACCAAGAGCTACGTCTCACCCATCCCATTTCTGGAATTTTAATCCACTTAAACCTTTACAGTATCTAATAGTTGTAGGTTAAAAACTTACCACCTTATTATATGCTTATATTGATGGTTCTTTTTCTTTTATTCCTTGAATAAAAAGATTGGGATCTTTTGTTAAATCTGTTTTCCATCTATTAAGGAGTTCTGTGCTCTGCTCTTTTAGTATTTACTCTGAAACTCAAGCCATGTGTACCTACTTTCTGTAAATTTGAATCTACTCAGTTTCTTCATGCTGACTGCAAATAGTTTAAAGAGACTAGAAAAGGAAACTTGACTTCCCCTCAGTGTATCTTATTCTTAATGGGTGTTTTCGTTCTTTTTTCTTTTATCTGGAAGTACATGATGCTCAATGTTTCAACAGTCAAGTACATTTATTCTCATATAATAATTACAAATTTGCTTTCCTTCTCCCTTGAGAACACACACATGCTCTACTGGTGATTCAAGTTTAAGATCACAATTCTTTGATTAAGAAGCACCTAGGAGAGTAATAAAGCACAACCATTTTTTCTTTTTTTTCTCCGTTTTTATTTTTTATTATTTATTTATTTTTTTGTCTTTTGAGACAGGTCTCCCTGTAGTCCAGCTGACCTGGAACTACACTCTGGTAAACCAGCTGGCCTTGAACTCACAAAGATCCGCCTGCCTCTGCCTCCCAGATGCTAGATTACAGGCGTGTGCGCCACTACTTGTTTATTTTTTAAAGGACTCACATATAAGAAGCACATTGGTTTTCAGATCACATTGACGGTCACTCATTGTGCCATAAATGGGTAATTGGTGCTACATCTACAGATGAGGGATACCATTTGTCATTTGTTTTTCTGGGACTGTGTTACTTCATCTGTATGATATCTCTAGCTCCATCCATTTAACCTGCAAAGTCTATGGATGTCGTCTTTCGTTACCACTGCACCAGAACTCCATTATGTAGATGTACGACATTTTCTCTATTCACTCACATGAGGGCATTGGGTTGGTCTGCTCTTAGCTATTGTGAAAAGAGCAGCAAAACATGGTGTGCAGTATCTCTGCGGTGGGGTCAGTCTTGAGGGTACATGCCCCAGGAGTGGTATGGCTGGGTCGGGTGGCAAGTTCATTCCAAGTCTTCCAAGGGTTCTCCACACTGCTTTCCATAGTGGCTGTATGAGTTTACATTCCCACCCCAGTGGAGGAGTGTTCCCCCTTTCACCACACAACTCTCCAGCACGGGTATTCATTTTGTTTTCTATCCTGGCCAGTCTCTATGGGGTGAAATGATATCTTAAAGTGGTCTTAATTTGCATGTCCCTAATTATTAGTGACGTTCAACAGTTTTTAAGATGTTTCTCAGCCATCTCTAATTCCTCCTCTGTGAAGTCTCTATTCAGTTCTTTGCTCCATCTTTTGAGTGATTCATTTGTTTTGTTTTGTTTTTCTTCTTCGTTTTTTGAGTAGTTTGTATACTCTGGAAATCAATGCTTTGTCAGAGGTTTCTGTGGTGAAGGTTTCCTCCCACACTGTGGGATTTCTCTTCACTTCCTTGATTGTTTCTTTTGATGTACAGAAGCTTTTGAGTTTAATGAGGACCCATTTGTCAATTGTTGACCTTAATTCTTGCACAGCTGCTGTCTGATTTAGGAAGTCTTTTCCTACACCTATGTCTTGTAGGCTGCTGCCAACTTTTTCTTCTATCACCTTCAGAATTTGTGGGTTTCATGTTGAGGTCTTTAATCCATTTGGAGTTCATTGACTTTTGTACAGGGCAAGAGGTAGGGGTTTAATTTCATTCTTCTACTAGTGGTGATCCAGTTTTGCCAACACCACTTGCTGAAGATGCTGTCTTTCCTCCATTGTGTCTTCTTGGCCCCCTTGTCAAATATGAGGTGGCTGAAATTGTATGTGCTCAGGTTTGAATCTTCATTTTTGTTCCATTGGTCAACAGTTCTGTTTTTGTGCCAGTACCAGGCTGTTTTTATGACTATAGCCCTGTAGTATAGTTTTAAGTCTGGTATAGCAATCCCCCCTGCATTGCTGTTTTCACTCAGGATTGTTTTGGCTATTCAGGGTCTTTTGTTTTTCCAAATGAAATTAAGGAATTTTTTTTCCAAGCCTGTGAAGAAACTCTTGGAGATTTTAATTGGGATTGCATTAAATCTATAGAAGAGTTTGGGTAGAATGGACATTTTTACTATATCAGTTTTCCCAATCCATGAGCGCGGGAGGTTTTTCCATCTTCTGATGTCTTCTTCAATGTCCTTCTTCAGGGGTTTAAAATTTTTGCTGTAGAGATCTTTGGTGTCTTTGTAGGTATTTTAATGTTTTTGAGGTAAAGCACACATTTCTAGGCAGATGTTTGTGTGTGTGTGTGTGTGTGTGTGTGTATGAATATCTAGAGAGAATTAACTAAAAGTCAAAGATGAATCTTGAATGTGGGCAGCAGTATTCAATAGCTTGTGGGTCATAAGGAATAAAAGAGGAAGGAGGAAGAAGCCCTAGCACAGATGTCGCTCTCTGTTTCCTGGCTGTTGGTAGCTGAGCAGCTCTTCCATCATACCCTTCCACTATAACGTGGTACCTTGCCACAATCCCAGAAATAATGGACTCAGTGACCATGGGCTGGAACCTCGGAAACTGTTCTCCTAAATTAATTCTTCTTTCCCTAACTTGTTTACCCAGGTATTTTGTCAGAGCACCATCATAAAGACAAGAAATTCTGGGCAGTGACCATGAGGATGAGCTGTGTATTGAGCATCAGAGGTTCGGCATGATAAAGCCAGAGGAGGAGAGGCATGACCATATGGAAATAGAGTCTTACGGGCTCCAGCCGGCCCCATATGAACCTACCACCAGTGCCAGCATACACAAAACCCATGCAAACTCAAGCAGACAAAAACCTAGCATACAAGGATGGATGTAGGCAGCAGGGCCCAATCTTAGACAAAGAACAATTGACAGCTGATTACAACCAGCTAAGGAAGAGCTTGTTTTCTTTAAGGGGTGACTTTAGATAGACTGACTAGACTCTAGTGGATGAACTTACACTGATGGACATATGAGCATACTAACTTGACTTGATAGGCCTTAACACAAATGACAGAATGTGTGTAATCCAGTGAGGGTACTGGAGGAGGGTATCGATGGGGGAAGGGATATAAAGATGATTAAGATGTTCAATATGAAATACACAAAAATTTACAAAAATAAAGAATGACAAAGCTGCATAAAAGCACTCAGACACATGAAATAAGAATAAATAATTTTTTTCATATTTTAAAAGTTTAATGATAGGGAACAATTAAGATTATAGGACTGCATGTACTAAAATAAATAGCACTGGTTCCTAGAACTATAATTATTATCAAAACGTATTTACAGTGTAATATTAGATCAAAATTTATTTCTAGTTTAACACTGAATGAAAATTAGAACATATACTCTACTATACTGAGTATAATAACTGCAACAATTATTGACAAGATGGGAACCATTATCATATTCTATTTGGGGGGGCAAAAGGATAAAAATATCTTTAAATTTTTTTTCCTCTTTTGTTTATTTTTAAGGGATTCTACAATATAATAACACAGTTGTTTTCAGATAAGATTGATGTTACTCAGTTTGTCATACAATTAGACAATTGGTGCATTTTGCAAGTATCTTTGTCCAAATTTTGAACAACCCATGGTTCCCATAGTCCAGTTGGTGATGCTTGTATGTACAGGCATGTTGATCAATTAGGAGTCCAGTCTATATTGCTGTAATCTCATGATTCACCCCATCTCTCTGCAGCCCTTACATTCTACCATGCCTCCTCTTCCGCAATTTGTTCCCTAGGCTTTGGGAAAGGGGCACAAGTGGGTGAGAAGAAAACAGTCTACTTTCTTTGGAGTTGTCATTTTGGACTCTAGTCTGTTCAGGTTGTTTCCCTTCATGGGTTGACAACTTATCCAGTGATACCTTTTTAGTCATACTAACAAAGCACAAGCAATTGGATGTACAGGCATTTAAGCAGTACTAATTATTATGGCAAGCTAAGCTGTGAGCATAGACACAGATGCTTGGATGGTATGCTAATCCACAAACTGTGGTTTCTCTATAAAGGGTGACAAGTTCTTATTGTGGCTTATAACATCTCCTAACCACTAGAGGACATAAGCTTGTGGCATCCGCTGTGAGTTATTCCTCCAAGGAGAGAGCTAATAGCCAAATAGATTTGGGATATATATAGACACTTGGCTGCCACTGTTGCACAGTATCTCCAGGCTGTTGAGGTGTAGCTGATACGGAGGAGTCTTGCTTGTCTCAAGGAGACCAATATTTTGCTGTATTGCTTTAGTGGCCTTTGGTAATGCTCTCTGGCATTTCAGAGGCCAGTTGTACATTAGCAAGTGATGTCTCATAACTGTATGGGAGGAAACCTTCACTGCAGAATAAATAAAAATTTTTAAAAAGAATATGTGCAGACTGTTTTACATAGAATATTAAAGTATTAGAATCAAGCTAAATGCCCAACACTTAATAAGCATACAATCCACACCACCAATAGGTACCTCTTGGCTTATGTACTGACTCATTTTGGACAAATGACTTATGTCAGTGTTTAAAATGATAAAAACAAGAACCTAGGCAAGTGAGTTGGTTCAGCAGGCAAAGGCATTTGCCATGCAAGCCTGTCAATCCAAGTTCAATCCCTGGAACTCACATAAAGGGAGAAAGAGAGAAGCAACTCCCGCAACTTGTCCTTTAACCTCCCCATGCAGGCCAAGTGGACACACACAAAATAATCATAATAATCATTATCATAATAATAATAACCTTTTTGGGTGTTGGAAATTGAACCAGGTATTCTGCCACAGCAGCCAGTGTTCTTAACTGCTGAGCCATCTTGTCAGTCCCTCCATAATAGTTTTAATTAATTTACATTTTATTGACATTTTTATGTGTTTCATACATAATTATTCAGTCAGTCTTAATCGTTTTTATACCCACTTCTCCATTGGCACACTCCCACAGCCCCCTGCCCCAGAGTTCACGCATTCTGTCATTTGTGTAGGGTCCTTTGTGCCAAACTACTCTCCCCATCCACTCCTCAGTGCCAGCTCATCCCCTGAGCTCTAGTCAGCCTATCTAGAATTCCTTTCCTAAAGAAGGCCAGGTCTTCCTCACCCAACCACAATCAGCTGCCAATATTTCTTCAGCCAGGTTGGGCTATGCTGCCCATTTCTGCAGTTCTGTGCTGGGATTTTGTCTGGCTGAGCTTGCATGAGTCTTGTGCATGCTGATACCAATGATGTAAGTTCATATGAACAGGGACCCAGGAGCTTGTAGGATTCATTTCTATTTGTTCTTGCACCACCTCCCTGGCTCTTACACTGACTCTATTTCCTATCCTATACACACTTAAATCTAAACATTGCATTAAACATGTTACAAAACCATAAGACAGGATAAGAAAGGTACTAATCAGAGGTTAAAATGATAGGGTTTGGTTCTACCTGAGATTATCAGGATGGTTTCCTGGATCCTGTTTGGAGGACCATCAACAGACTATCTTCATGATCATGACAGCCACTAGGGCCATCACTAACATTCTGAATCTGTGCTCCCTAATATATCAGAGCCCACCACTCGCTCTGTGGTGGACAGTGTTACCAGTAAAAATCTGATACAGAAAGGAGAGATTCCTCTTCTCCTCCTGTTATCTCCCTTGACCAGCCAATTGGAAATACTATTGTTTCTGTGTCTTACACATTTCCTGTCCAATCTGCACAACTATCTTCTTCTGGTGCCTGTTACTTTCCTTTGTATTCTAGGTGTACAACTCCCATGGTATCCTAGGGTTCTGAGGATGAGAAACAGGTCAGCTCCTACCTTTGTGTACTTTCTGAAAAGTTCAAACCCAATCAGACACTAGCAAAAGTCTTGGATTTAAAGAGTGATGACCTACTATGGCTGACTGCTGAGATGAGCAGCCAGCTACATCAATGAGGACAGCAAGTGGAGAGTAGAGAAAAGCAGGTAGATTCCTCAAATGAGCTACCTGATGTTGGGGAAGAAGAGTGATTTATTTTTTCTTTATTCAATTGGCCATATTAGGGAATATCAAAATTATGAGTTCTGGGGGACAAGAGAAGGACAACATAAAGAGACCAGGAAATGGGCCAAGGCACACTGCTAAGGGGTCTCGAATCCCTGGTGACAAACATCCCCAGGATTCGGCTCTAAGCCCTGTACCACATCCACTCCCAGCCTGGACCCTGATGGGGAGTTGGAATTGCAGCAAGGCAAGCCAGTGGCTGAATTCTCCACAGCTTCCATGTTCCATGCTCCAGGGACCTGCAGACTCTCTTTTGCATAATCTCATGTGAGCATCAAAGAAATCTCTAGAAAGGGAAGCAAAGCAGAGAGTCTTCCTGCCCATCCACAGGATCCCAGGACCCTTGCGCAAGCCTCTGATCTGACTTCCAAGGCCACTCAAGCCAGTGTCTCAGCCTGCCACCTCCTCTCCTTCCCTTGTCATTTTGAGTCTGTCTGGACACACAGTTCATGTGTCTGATGCACAAAGGTTAGAAGAGTATTACCGGTGAAATCATGTCACATTCGGATTGTCACAGGGACCTCAGCAGCACTCAGTGTGGAAGAATCCAACAGTTAACCAGCCGGCAAATAATTATGGCTAAATGCTTATTAAATGCCATGCTTCACTCAGAGAAGATATTCTCTGAGAAGCAGCAGGATGTTGAGAGTTGACTATTGTATTAGTTCCTGGGACTTCCATAACAGGATGGATAGCTCTGAGCAACAGAAATGTGTTGACCCAAAGTTCTAGAGACCAGAAATAAAACCTTCCCCAGTGTTCAGTGTTCGTTCCTTCTTTTTTTTTTTTTTTTTTTTTTTTTTTTTTGAGGGACACAGTCTCCCTATAGCCCCAGCTGTCCTGGAACTCACTCTGTAGACCAGGCTGGCCTTGAACTCATAGAGATCCACCTGCCTCTGCTCCTGAGTGCTAGGATTAAAGCCCCTGCCCGCAAAAGGAAGAGAGGCGATAAGGCCTTGCTGTTGAAGACGCTGTAAAAACATGGGAAAGTGTATGGAGACCGCACTTGCAAGCATACAGATGGCCTCTGCAATCCAGAGTGTAAGTGACCAAAGGCCACTAAACACAATAAAGCAAATAATGGGTCTCCTTGAGTCAAGCAAACCCCCTCCATCAGCACCAGTACACCTCATCTGCCTGGAAATACGTGCAGCAGTGGCAGCCTTATGTCTGTATATCCCAAATAATTGGCTATTGGCTCTCTCTTGGAGGAATAACCCACGGCTGACTGCCACAAGCTTACATCCTCTAATGGTTGGAGATGTTATAACACCACACGATGACCCTGTCATACTTAACAGAAAGAAATGTAATTCATGGATTAACATACCATCCACCCAATTGATGTCTATACCAATGTAACCTACCATAACAACTAGTAATTTTAAATACATATATACCAATTGCAGAGTGCTTCATTAGTAGGGCAAAAAGCTATATATTATACTGTTTAAATACCTATATATCTAATTGCATGTGCTTCATTAGTAGGATTGAAAGGTTATGCCTGGACAAGTGGCAGCCCATGAAAAAACAGCCAGAATTGACTAGGACCAAGACAACAGCTCCAGAGAAAGTAGACTGTTTTGCATCTCATCCACGTGTGCCCCTTTTCTAAGCCTAGGGAACAATTGCAGAAGAGGAGGTGTGCAGTAGAATGTAAGGGCTGCGATTGGGGTGAAGTGATGAACTACAACAATATAGACTGGACACTCATTTGATCAACCTGATTTGAACATACAAGCTCCCCCCGCTGGATGGTGGGACCCATGAGCTGTATGGGTTTGGGCACAACTGCTCGCAAATTGGTTTGACATGAAGGATGCTTGTACTCACAAATTATCACTTATTGTTAAAAAAAAAAAAGAAAACAAAACAACAACAAAAAAACCCAGAAAGATGCAGAAAAGTTACGGCAGAATGCATGATCTGGGATGGGTAGGGGTGGGGTGGGGTGAAGGGAAAGGGATATATGCCTGAACTGAATTGGAAAAAGATGTATGAAATACACAAAGCATCAATAAAAAAAAAAGAATATACACTTGCTAGATATGTCATATAAATTGAATACAATTAATATAAAAATTTCATGCAATTATTTCCTTACATATTTTAAAGGGGTGCTTAAGGCTTCACATAATGCATCCTAATGAAAAGGGATTTTAATATCCTTTCTGCTGAATGAAACTTTTAGATGCTAAGCAACATAATGTTCTGATAATACTAATAAAAGAAACATCAAGAATGCAAAATGATTTGAAGAGATAGGTAACTGGCATCAGAGAAATCCATTGTAGATGTATGAGCTAAGACCATTTCTCCTGTAAGACTGCTGAAGAATGCTCACAAGATTCCTGATAGTGGTGTTCATGAACACAAGATTATATTTCTGTGACATGAATTTGACTGGATATATATTCAAGATTTATATATGTTTTGCTTGGTTGTATGTTCTACAATGATTTAATAAAAATTTTGTTTTTGCCAAAAAAAATAAATAAATAAATAAAATAATAAAGTCATGTGCCACCATGTCCAGCTCAAAGATGGTTCTTAGCCACCATGTGGGTGCAGGGAATAGAACCCTAGTCCTATGCAAGAGCAGTCAGCACTCTTAAGCACTGAGCCATCTCTCCAGGCCCCTGTGTTCATTCCTTCTAATGTCCACAAGAATCTGCTCAGTGCTTTTCTTTCAGGCTTAAGCTTTCCTTGGCTTATAGATGGCTATTCTCAGAACACCTTAATGATCTCCTCTTAATGTGAGAATTTTCAATTCTTTCAATTATTATTATTTCAATTTATTGTCAATTCACAGATACTGAGTTGGGACTTCAGTAATCCAAGCCATAACCATTTGTATTAGAGCTCTTAGAGATTCAAAGGAGCAACATTTCACACAGTTAGGGAATGAACTAAGGCAAGGAGGTGGGAAGAGTGAGGTGTGGGGAGTAGCTGTGTGCGTCAGAGAGCTGTCAGTTTCATTTGACTCCATAACCAGGATAATATAATTAACATGGTTATATATGAAGGGGTGATCCATGAACACAGAATTTGCTCAGTATAGACAGTGACTCGATTTCTGTTTCTGTGCTTCAAGAGGCTGCAGTGGGGATGATGAGGCCCATGGTACATATATCCTCCCCTCTTGTTTCCCAGAGGCAGCACATGGCCTAGTATGACCAGGGGCCTTTTATGACAGGTCTTTCATGAGGAAGAGAAGTCAGCACAGGTGGGCTTTCAGAAAGGGAGACTGACACCCGCACTCTCATAAGACATTATGTAAATGCTCACTTCCGATTCTGCAAACAGTGTGTTGTGCCCTGGATTGGCTTGGCGGCTCCCAGGAGAATCGCATCTGCAGTCTTCTCAAGGCTGAGCGGAGTGTGGCACAGTCTTCACTTGGGAACCACTTCTGAGAGTTGTCACAGAGCCACAGACAGAAATTTGCTTCACAACTTCTTGTTGTTTGGTGTTGGCGACAGGAGTTATAGCTCTGGCCAGAGTGATTACAGAGGTGGCCAGAAGTGGTGTAATCGTGATGGTCCTTGAGCTGGTGCCAAAGACCACAGAAAACACCATATTGTGAGTCCGTCTTTACTGACTGTTACCCAAGCCTCAAGTTGGGTGAGGAGTGGACCCAGGTTGTAGAACTCTTCATATCCCTCCCAGAGGCTAGTCCAGAACTTCTCTTAGAGTTGACGCCAGGTCAGTACTTAACAAGTGGATAAAAAACATTATTCACCCAAATCTAATTGGCTATTAGCTCTCTCCTTGGAGGAATAACCCACGGCTGATGCCACAAGCTTACATCCTCTAATGGTTAGGAGATGTTATAAACTACACGAAGACCCTGTCATACTTAACAGAAGAAAATGTAATTCATGGATTAACATACCATCCAAACATCTGTGTCTATACCAAAGTAACCTACCATAACAATTAGTACTGTTTAAATACCTATATATCTAATTGCATGTGCTTCATTAGTAGGATCGAAAGGTTATGCCTGGACAAGCTGGCAGCCCATGAAAGAAAACAGCCAGAATTGACTAGAGACCAAGACAACAGCTCCAGAGAAAGTAGACTGTTTTGCTTCTCATCCACCTGTGCCCCTTTTCTAAGCCTAGGGAACAATCTGCGAAAGAGGAGGTGCGGTAGAATGTAAGGGCTGCGATTGGGGTGAATGGTGAAACTACAACAACATAGACTGGACACTCATTTGATCGACTTGATTGAACATACAATCCTCCCCTGCTGGATGGTGGGACCCATGAGCTGTGTGGGTTTGGGCACAACTGCTTGCAAATTGGTTTTACATGAAGGATGCTTGTACTCACAAATTATCACTTATTATTAAAAGAAATGAAAACAAAACAAAAAAAACAGAGAAAGATGCAGAAAAGTTACAGCAGAATGCATGATCTGGTATGGGTAGGGGTGGGGTGGGGGGAAGGGAAGTGGATATATGCCTGAACTGAATTGGAAAATGATGCATGAAATACACAAAGCATCAATTAAAAAAATAATAAAAAAAAACATTATTCAATGTGATTATTTCCTACCGAGTTCACAGAATCTTCATTCTGCAACTTATTAATTCTATGAGTCTACAAAATTTACAGCAACAAATCTTGAAACCATCCAGACACAGAAAATCCTTAATCAATAGGCTTTGTTTACTATTATTACCCAAATTTACAATTCATAGAAAAGCAGCCTAAAGTCTCTTATGGGTCAGTTATGGAGGCTGTGAATATCTTTGCCCCTTTTATTTTTATTTATTCTTATTTTAATAATTATTATGTCTCAAGAATTTCATACATAACCATTATTCTTAAATCATTTCTACCTTCCCCAACTCCTCCCATGTCTCTTCCATTCCCTTTCAATTTCCTGTCCTCTTAAAGAAGAGGACAGGAAATAATCAAAGATTATTATTGTTGTAATAATAAAGATGTAATAATAAATATACACATATAGGGATAACGTACTGAGTCTCTTCAGTGGTGCTTGCATATACAAGTTTAGGGCCGACCACTTGGGATGAGATAACCTCTTAGGGAGCTAGTGCCTACAGAATACTGATTTTTCCCTTCCTCACCTGTAGCTCTTTATCTAGAGGTGGGACCCCATGAAATTTCCCCATGACATTGGCATGTCAACTGCCCTTTCTAAACATCAGCTTCGCAGGGAGTGAACTAAGGTAACAGTAACCTATCTCTATCGACTGATATCCATGTCAACTCCCTGCCCCTCCCCTACACGAAGCTAACTGGTTCTTCAGGGAGAATATCAAGTTTATAAATGACCTTCTTATTAAGTGACTGAGAAGTAAAGGACTGAAATGGTTGTTATTGATTCATTAAACCAAACTTCATTTAACTGTAATATTTCAAAGATTTTTGTCTTAGCAAAGGAGGGTCTGAGGATTTGACTCAGGCTCTGCCTTCACCTCTCCAGTGCAGCATGAAGTGTCAAGAACCTCATCCTGACAGAGTCTCCATTAGTTCTGACTGAATTGCTTCTCCAATTGTTCTTCACCAATCTCTTTATATCCTCTCTCCAGTCCCTTCATAAGCTGTTTAAGTCAATGCAATTGTGTTTGTGACCAGGTAAGAAAAGGAACCATCTTCAACCAAAGGGTAACATTCATTTAAAATTACTGATTATAGATAGATAGATAGATAGATAGATAGATAGATAGATAGAAAGATAGATAGATAGATAGATAGTTAGATAGATAGATAGATAGATAGACAGAATGAATTTGACTGAGTGTAGTAGTGCATGTCTGAAGTCCCAGCACTCAGGAGGAAATAGTAAGGCCACACCAAGTTTGAGACTAGTTTGATCTACATAGCAAGTTATAAGCCAGTCAGTACTTCACAGGAAGATAATGCCGAAACCAAACAGGGTATTCTGTGTCTTTCAAGAAGGTGGTAAGTAGTTAGCTTGAGGAAGAAATACTGTTCATCTTTTATTGGGGAAGAAATTACTCATCAAGATGGAAAATTCTGGGCCTGAGAGATGACTCAGAGGATAAAGGCACTTGCCACCAAGCCTCCTTGACAATCTGAGTTTGATCATCAGGTCTCACATGGTGGAAGGAGACAACCAAATACTGCAAGTTATCCTCTGACCGACCTCCATATGAATTAATATCTCTCTCTCTCTCTCACTCTCTCTCTCTCTCTCTCTCTCTCTCTCTCTCTCCTCTCTCTCTCTCTCCACACACACATACACAAATAAAAAATACATAAAAAATTAAAAGATGAAAGTGCATATATACTTACAATAAAAATTTTTTTAATTATAAGTCACATAAGGCCTTCTAATTGAACAGTCATTTGCTGAGCAGCCCTTGAGAGAGAGGTGACTGTTTAGAAGAGGCAGGTGTGCAGTCAGAGGACGTGTGTCCCAGGCGGAGTGACCAGTGCTTTGATGGAGTAATGGGAGGTGCAGGCCATTTGCTGTGAGAACCTGAATACATCCAGCTGGAAAGATTAGAAAAGTCAGCTGTAGCCCATTTCAATCAGGGCTTTGTCTTTCCCTGGCTTTGTGAGCAGTTGATTGTCTCTACTTTGGTTCAATCTGAATCAGCTGTGAGCATTGTGGAACTATCCCGACCAGCTATGCTTCTTAATAATAGCTCATATTTATTTAGTGCAGCATTTCCACACAGCCTCCAACATGCATTATTCAGCTGTATCCTCCCACTGCCCCAGGAGCAAGCTCTAGCAGAAAGCAGGGAGGTCCATTGCTGAGCTCCACATTGCCACCCAGCAGGAACTCAATGTGTTCTTGTTGAAGGGGTTGGCTGACCAGCTGGAGGGAGGAAATTACCTATTTAGCCTAAGTGGTTTTTCTAAAATGCCATGGGTCTTTAATACCAGGCTGGGGACAGAAGCAAGCCTTCCGATGTTTCTGACCACTTTCCTCTCCCTCTACCTTCTTGTTCCCTCCCCCCCCCACACACACACACACACCAAAGTCGGGAGTCAGTCCTTCCCCAGGTGGAACCGGGCATCCCTCCCTGAGATGGCCAGCCTTACCAGGATTGCCACATTCTTCTATGAGCCCATGGTAACTTGAAGGTTCTAGGCTGATTTTTAGAACTCAGTGGGCCTGTGATAGAAATGTTTTCTTGGTCATCAGCATCATGACCACTATCATCAAAACTCATTTCAAAAGACTATAGAACACAGCACATGGGAGACTTACGTTGATGAAAGCAGCCCGACCACACTCCCTTCTTTGTCCATAGGGTCCTTTCACTACTATGACTGTAAAATTGTGAGCAAAGGTGATTTCCTTTATTTTCCTTCTGTGGTACTGGGCGTGTATCATCAGGCCATGTGCAGGCTAGTACAGGCACTCTTCCACTGAGCTATATGCCTGCCTTGACATATTTTTATATTAACCGCCATGTATGTGTAACTTGTTTTCAAACTATGATACAACCATAGGACACAGAGTAAAATCACTTAAACTACTTCATTTAAAACAAGTTTATCATAATGCATAGTAATAATTACAAATATAGTTTCAGACTAATTTTTTTCTTCTCTTATCAGTCATTATCATAAATATGATAATCCACATCATTCCACGGATACTACAATTATCATGTGAATAACTATGTAGTGCTCCACCACAGAGATGCACCATCGTTTACTGAATGTCACACCTCATTGTTGGGCCTGATTTCCAGCTATTGGTTGTTATAGATAACATTGCTGTGGAGATCATTTTAATTATAAGCGACAATGATTCACTTTGATGCCGGAGTGAGGAACTTGATTTAGCAAAGGTCATGGTGTAACGGCTGTATGCTTAACAATGTGTAGCAGACGAAAGAATATCACAAGATAATTATTTCTCTAGAGAATCGTATAGTTTTAAGCTGAGCATATTGGTGCATGCCTGTAATTACGGCACTCCGGAGACTGACACAGAGGGACTTCCATGAGTTCAAGGCTATCCTCTGCTATGTTAGTATGTTTAAGGCCAGCCTGACCTACAGAGTGAGAATCTCATTTTAAAAAGCAGGGAATGAAGGAAGGCAAAAAAAGGAGGGAGGAAGAGAGGGAAAGAAGAAAGAAAGGAAGGAAGGAAGGAAGGAGGGAGGGAGGAAGGAAGGAAGGAAGGAAGGAAGGAAGGAAGGAAGGAAGGAAGGAAAGGAGGAAGGAAAAATAGGTAGAAGCAGGAGAGAAACGGGGAGAGGAGAGATTTGCAGTTTTGCTGGGAATGAGCACAATAATTGTACAAAAGATCCCTGGAAGGTCTATAAGGAATTACAGTGTCATGTCCTCATGTTGGACAGATGCCAGGGCCTCGAGGCTCTTGGAGAAAATGCGCAAGTCAAAAGCAATGGTTGAAGGTCAAAAGACAAACACTGCCTTAATGTTCATGCCTCCCCTGCAGGCCGGCGGTTTGCTCTCCTTATCTCTCAGAGCTAGGCTACCCTTCACCTGCATGCTGACTGATAATCAAGTCCAAAGAAATTAGTGATGTGGAACAGGTGAGCCCCAAAATGTCAGAAGGAGAGATGAGATGAGGGAATTCGGAAAGAAACAAACTTGCAGAATTGGGTCTCAGGCCTAGGGACTGCACCGTGTTCCTGGGAGCGGTAACCAGGTGCATCTGAGGAGCACAGACAGATATTTCTGGTAGTGTCATGCTCTCTTTCAAGAAGCAGAAGGACTGTCAGGAAGCTCATCAACCCCACTGAGCACTATTACAATATTTTATTCAGATATCAGACATCCATTTAATAAACATCCATTTATATCCAGGTATCTGCAGGGTGACTATATTCTGGGAGCTAAGCTAGACTTTGGAGTTACATATCTGAATCAAAGTGTGACGATTTGGAAGACTCCTATGACCCTTTAAAGGAAACAGGGTGAGCAACACATGCTTGTGAAGTGGAGCAGAATTAAGGGAATGGTAAAGCTAGAGAAAGGAGTGATGTATTTTAAGTGCGACACTCAAAGAAGGTTCCTAACTAGGTGGGGCATCGGGGCCTTTGAAGGCAAATGATTTGACATTAGGAGATAGATAGGATACTTAGGTAGTAAGGAGAGTATCCAGCCTGGCCATTAACAGGAACAACCAGTATGCTTGAGTTACCATGATAGTGAAGGAATAGAGACTATGCCCAGATGCTGAAGGAATAGAGACTATGCCCAGATGCTGAAGGAATAGAGACTATGCCCAGATGCTGATGGAATAGAGACTATGCCCAGATGCTGATGGAATAGAGACTATGCCCAGATGCTGAAGGAATAGAGACAATGCCCAGACGCTAAAGGATTAGAGACTATGCCCAGATGCTGAAGCCAGAAAATGAGTCCAGCATGGGAAGAGAGTGTGGACTATGTTTTCTATCTAGGAAGAGCCCAAGAAGCCCCCACACTCGGGAAGCCCTGAACTTAGCTTGGACTCAGTGCTAGCTTTTTGTTTCTCACAGGTTGTTTCCCATGCCATGAACATCACTGCAGCCCTGGCATATCCTGGGCATCTACAGTTTCTGGCTCTGGCCACCCAGCCAGCCACCTTCTTCCCTCACCCATGAGGCTGGAGCATCTATCAACCCTGTGCCTGCCATGCTGCTGAGAGCAGAAGAGTCTATATAATGTAGCCATTGAAGAACCGCCCTGGTAACTGAACCAGCAGAGTCTTGGGACTGCAAAGTCAAGAGGCTTCCATGCAGTCCTTTGCAGCCACTACTCCAATCTAGGTGGTACTGAGCATCAAGCCCAAAACACACAAAAAGCATGCATAGTGATAAGACCAACGACTTTTTTGAGAATTGGGAGCAAAGCCCAGAGAAGGATAGCTTTCCACTTCTAAAAATCTAAGCCTTTTAAGGCTTCATTTATATGGTGTATTGCTGGAAGATTTGTCCACTTGACTAAATTTAATTGGATAATTAGAACTTGCTTTGCATTGTATTGATTGTGATTCAGGATGCATGGGTGAAACCCAGACAGAACTCTCAGGAGCATACAGTTTTCAACAGAATGAGAAACGGCCTTAAGAGAAGGCAGGTGAAGTGCAATAACCTTTGAGAACAGGAATTGATTTCTTTTAGCTTGGAGAGAAAGCAGCAGAGCGGAAGGAAGCCTTCCAAAAGAAGGTATTTGAATAGGGGAAATGGAGGCATTGCATTCAGGCAGATGTACCAGCGTGTGGATGAGGGCATAGAAGATCACCGCAGGCAACAGGGGAACCGAAAATTTAAAGTCCAGAGGGGAAAGGGGGAGGATCTGTGGGCCGCTTGAGATCAGAAATGTTGCTTTTATTTCAGTCTCCTCAAAGCCTCACCCAGCGGTTCAATAAATACCTAGTGAGTCAATGAATGCGCCAGTGAATAAAGGAAAAGTGGCCTGATTTAGTGGGAGCTTACCGAACATGAAAGGAGTAATGAGAAACGAAGTTGCAAAGGCCACACCTTGACTGCATGCGGACTTGATTCCGTATAGGGCATCGAGTTGCCGCGGAAAGGGTTTTAGCTGGGTTAGGACAGGATGAAAGCTAGACTTCAGGTAGATTAACCTGATAGGTAAGACTGATTTGAATGAGGCAGAGAGACCATTTGGGAGGTTATTGGTGCAGTTCAAACAAGAAATATTAAGCAGTGAATTAGGGCGGCAGCAGCAACAGGAGCGGAAGAGGGGACAGGTGAGAAAAGTAGCAGGAAGACAGAATCAACCGCAGACAGGGTGTTGGCAGGGAGGGAGAGGGAACAGCACAGGAACAGGGGGGCTTTGAACCTGGTGACAGGGGAGATGATGATGTCGGATTTCAACCGACAGTACAGGCTGCAGCACTTCGTTGAGAGGGATGGTGATGAGCTCTCATTTGTACAGCTGAAACACGGAGACGCCACTCTTCATTTCTACCGGTCACATGAATCAGTCCTTTATCAAGAAAGCACCTGGGAGTGGTAGGTGGGTTCCCTGGGCCCACCCGTGTCAGCATTGCATTGCATTTTTAAAACGACGTTTTAAATTTTACTTATTTTAATTTTTAAGTGTATGAGTATTTTGCCAGCATATATGTTAAATGCACTCATGTCATGCAATGCCTGAAGAGGCCCGAAGAGGGCACTGGATCACCTGGAACTGGAGTTATGGATGGTTGTTAGCTGCCATGTGGATGCTGGAAGAGGAACCTGGATCCTCTGGAAAAGTAATCAGTGCTCTTAACTACTGACCCATCTCTCCAGCCCCAGTGTCTCATTCTTACAGACTAGATCAAGATCCAAGTTTTTATTGGATTTTTGTGTATTTCATACAAAACATCTTGATCGGTCTTAACCACCTTTATCACCCCTCCTCCACCGGCCCCTCCCTCAGCCCTCCCCACTGGAATTCATACATTCTGTCATTTGTTTAAGGCCTATTGTGCTAAATTAATCTCCCCAGCCGTTCCCCAGTGCAAGTTCATCCACTGAGCTCTAGTCAGCTATCCTTCACTTTACAAAGACCGTTCTTCCTCACCCAACAGCAATCAGCTGCCAATATTTCTTCAGCTAAGATTGGGTTCTGCTGCCCATTTCTCCAGTCCCATGCTAGGATCTTGTCTGTTTGAACTTGCATGGGACTCGTGCATGCTGACACCATTGGTGTAGTTCATATGAGCAGGGTCCCAGGAGCTTGTAGGACTCTATTTCCACATGGTCTTGTACCACCTCCCTGGCTCTTACAGTCTTTCTGTAAGAGCCCCCTCTTCCTCAATGGTCCCTGAGCCCTGGGTGAGTGAAGCTTAATATAGACATCCTGTCCATGGACCCACACTCTGCAGACTCCTAATCACTGCAGTTTGGCCATTTTGAGTTCCTGGCCCCCTGCTGCATGAGGGAACTTCCTTAATGAGAGTTGAGATTAATCCCTGGTCTCTTAGCCCCTTGTTGCATAAGCCTTAGATGTAGAGGGTGCATTGTAGATGTGCCATTTAGGCTTGGGCAATTCACAGACAAGGTCCGTGTCTGATCAGTTGTGGCATTCTGTGATAGTCTTCATCTGGTGCCAATAGACTTCTTTGATGAGTGGTGTCTGGAATATTTGTATACAAGGATTTGGTGCTAGGTTTTATAGACAAATTTGATCTGTGTTTTACATAGACACTATTTTGGGAAATATATTGGTTATTTTAATATTTTATTTATTTATTACTTTTTATTTGTATGAGTGTACTGTCTGCATGTAGGTTGGTACACCTGTGTCGTGCAATGCCACAGAGGTCAGAAGAGGGCGTCAGATTCCTCTGGAACTGGAGTTAAAGACGGTTCTTAGCTGTCATGTGGGTGCTAGGAATCGAACCCGGGTCCTCTGCAAGAGCAGTCAGTGCTCTTAACCTCTGAGCCATCTCTCCAGCCCCAGAAATATATTCTGTTTTAATAAAGATCTGAGATAAAGTTTGCCAGCATTCTTCCTTTTCCTCATTAATGAATCAGGAGATACTCAATGCTAATTTTAAAAAAAAAAAAGCACATAAAGACTCATAAGCACCCTTCAGATCTTTAACCAGTTAGTCACTTTCATTTTGTATAGCTAGAACTTCCAGTTTTTAAATATTGCAGAAGAGCAGACCTTGACCGTCATTTTAACATGCTATTTCAACAACCACACTAAAAGTATGTGTTGAATAAGCATCATTCAATAGGCTTGACCTGATACTGGGAAAGAGGGAGGAAAGAGGAAAGGGAAAAAGGGAAAGGTTTCTACCCTCAAGAGGCCACAGTTCATAGGATGAACAAAAATAATAACAACAAGCATGCACAAGGGATTTATACCATAAGAGAAATGTAAACAGGCAAGGTGTGGTACCAGTGTGAGAGTCAGTCTATCTTCAGAGAAGGAATCTAGGAAGATAGCACAGAAGAGGTGATACTTGACAATGAATTTTGAAGATTATTTTTTGAACAATGATGGGAAACCATTCTAATCAAAGAGCAAGTGCAAAAGAAATGAACGTGACTGATTGGTGATAGCTTGAGAGGAAGGAAGGAAGGGAGGGAGGGAGGGAGGGAGGGAGGGAGGGAGGGAGGGAGGATCAGATCATGAAGAGCCATGTCAAATACTAAGACATGGGCTTTAGTTCTGAGAACCTGATGAGATTTGTACTCTAGTTGGGGTTGCCGTGGCAGGACTCTGGAGAATGCCTTTGAAGGGTGGGAGATGGGACGAGGACCACAGCTTGGATATTGTCACTGTTCAGGTGACAGCTATAAAGGTTAGAGAAGATGGAGAATTAAGAACAAAACACAGAGGTTGGTTTTAGGACATAAAATCAATTGGACTTCTTGATTAATGAAAGAGGTGGTTCAGATGAAGCTAAGGTTCCTGAATGATGATGCCTGTGGAGAAAAACTACAAGAAGAGAAATAGTGTGGGATAAAAGAGAAAAGGATATGTCTGTTTTATTCTGTAGATAGGAGGTACTTAAGTAGGAAAACTGATTTTTTTTTGACGAAATCATATTGGAAAAAGTAGTTTCTTCTGAGGAGTGGAAGAGCATAAAGTCATTTTCTGGGAGATGATAGATAGATAGATGATAGATAGATAGATCAAAGAAAGAAGACAGGTGAGTTGCTTAAGTATACATATTCATTAATATTTAATGAATGATAAAATTAAGAGCTGTACATTTGTAAAATACAAATGTTGAAGTGTGTGTGACTGAGTGTTCACCCTAGTTTAGATCAAGAATTCTGAAATCATGTTCTGTTTAGACTAGGTTTAAGAAAATTACTACATAAGCTGACGATACTGAGAAACAAGTATCTTACTATTATAGTTTGGATATAAAATGATCCCACCAAAGCTCTCCTGTTAAATATGATTGGCTCCTGAGGATTTTGATCAATCAACAGGTTATTCCATGATGAGTTCACAGCTCAATGGACTGGTAGGAATTGAGGGCTGGTTGCAGGGAGCAGGTCACTGGTGGCATAACTTTACAGGGTATACCTTCTCCCTTGCCCACCCTGGTCTTTCTACTTCCTGTCTGACCCATGTGAGGTGAGCTGCTTTGATGTATCACATGTTCCCTGCGTGGAGCTACACTAAGGGAATCAGCTGACCATGGGCTGAAACTTCTCAAACTGTGAGTCAAAATAAACCTTTTCTCCTATGATTTGTCTATCTCAATTAGGTATGTGATCACAGAAACATTACAGTAGCATACTGTTAGAGAAGAGAATTACATCTAAAAGGCAGAGAATGAACGTGTTCCCTGGTACATCTGATTCTACTGTGTGTGCATATATAATCTATCAAATACATGTGACCATGCATATTCTAGCTCTGTCTCCTCTGGAGAAAGTCTAGAAACAATGACATACTAGGAGCACTAAATGTGCACACAGCCCATATCATAGTTTCTAACTACCATTCTCCATTAAAAGTAAGCAATTCCTAGTAGAGAGATGGCTCAGCAGTTAAGAGCACTGGCTGCTCTTGCAGAGGACCTGGGTTTGATTCTCAGCACCCACGTGGTGGCTAACAACCTTCTGTAACTCCAGTTCCAGGGGATCTGAAGCCCTCTTCTGACCTCTGCAGGCATTGCATGAAAGGAGTGCACCTCCTCAATGCAGGCAATACATTCAGGTCCATAAAATATAAATAATAAGATATTATTTAAAAAGCAACCAGGTTCTCTTAACAACAGTATACTTTCTTTTTTTTAATTTTTATTTATTTATTTATTTTACGTGTATGAATGTACTGTCTGCATGTAGGTTTGTACACCCGTGTCGTGCAAAGCCCTGGAGGTCAGAAGAGGGTGTCAGATTCCCCTGGAACTGGAGTTAAAGATGGTTCTCAGCCACCACGTGGGTGCTGGGGATCAAACCCGGGTCCTCTGCAAGAGCAATCGGTGCTCTTAACTGCTAGGCCATCTCTCCAGCCCCGACAACAGTATACTTTCAAACAATGAAGAGACAAGAAGAGCCTGAAACATATTGATGGATGAGAAAGAGAGAAAATTCTTAAAGAATGATGAGAGTGTGCCAAAGAATGTAGACGCAAGCTTAAAGAAGGATCCATTTTCCAAATCAGAGCAATTTGAACATCAAAATAAATACAATAAATGAATTGCAACTTACTGGATAACCTAAGAATCCATATTTTTGCAGGGATCCCTGCCTAGGCTGACCCACCCCTGGGTCCCCGGGAGCTGTAACCAGAAGCAGCACAGAGAGTGCCTCCAGACACACCTCTGGGAGAGTTGTCTTTTGCAAACCTCATTTATTCTTCCTTTGTTGTTACAAGTTTATATAGTGAAAAGCAGGGGTCTCAGAAAGCTCACCAAAGGGCCAGGATTCCAAGGAAAATAAACATTAACCAAGAGTCCTCATACAGAGAGGAGGGGGAGAAGCTTCGTAGATGAACCTTTCATGGTGAACAGCTTTGAGGGAAGGCAGTTAACCACTGAAAGCACACATAAATCTTGGTTAGAGCGGGTAAGACAGATAACAATCACAGGTGCACTTAGGTCCTGAGTAAAGCTGGCAATAGCTAGAGGAAAACAGATAACAATCAATGAAGACTGTCCAGGATGATTTTCGCATAGGACAGAAGAGAAATTCAGGGCCTGGCAGCTGTGGCCTAGTTGGTGTTTCGATCTCGACAGGGTCTTTGATAAACCCTCTGTTCTTGGTCGCCCATCCCCCATCCGAGGCCCCAGCTGCTTCTCAGAGCTCCTGATCTCCGTTTTATTCTAAATTAATTCATCCCAGTCGCCAACATATTTTAAGATAGCTCCAAACAAAGTGGAAACAGAAGGAAATTATCTCAACATAATAAAACCCATATGGCAAAAGTCCATAATAGAAAACATGCTCCATAGTTTAAAAAAAAAAAAAAAGGAAAAAGCTTTTCCTCTAAGATCAAAGTAAGACAAGGATTGTCTATTCTCTTTTTTAAATTTTATTTATTTTTTTCTTTTGTGTGTATGAGCGCTTCGCCTGCTTGTATGCAAGTGTACCTCTACTTACAATGCCTAAGGAGGCCAGAAGAGGGCGTCAAAAACTAGGGTTACATACAGTTGTTAGCTGCCATACGGGTGTTGGGGACAGAACTTGGCTCCTGTGCAAGAGCAGTCAGTGCTCATAACCACTGATTCATCTCTCCAACCCCAGATTGCCCATTTTATTCTTTATTCAACATAGTACTAGAAGCCCTAGCCATCAATTAGATAAGAAAAAGAAATAAAACCTGTCTGAGACATTCCAAAATGATGAAGGGAAGTTGTAATTGTTTGTAAAGACTGTGATATCATGGAGATCTCCTGAGCCCAGCAGAAGGAAGAGGGGGAGGCAGGTAGGAACTGGGTGCCTCAGCAAGCTGATTGTTGATCCTTTGGTCCTGCTGTCTTTGGCTTGATTGACCTTTGTGGCTGTGAGGTTGGAGCTATCCTCCCAGCTGGGATTAAAGGTGTGGTCTTTGGTTTGATTGGATCTTGTGGCTGTGGGGGCGGAGTTATCCTCCCAGCCGGTATTAAAGGTAAGCTTGTGTGACTCTTGAGATCTGAGATCTCCTGAGTCCAGCAGAAGGTACCCCCCCACCAACTGAGATTACGAAGAAGCATCTGAAGGAGGCAAGCAAAGCAAGCCTTCAACACAGTGAAGAGGCATTTAGGACTCACATTGGAATACAGGCAAGGAGAAGCCCATATGCCAGGATCACGAAGAAGAGACTACACTGGAAAGGGGCAGGATAATCCC
>VZQC01011996.1:58949-79771 GCA_009823505.1 Rhizomys pruinosus
TTAAAAAGCTCAGGGGCTTGCACCAGCCATACTTACAACTGGGGAATTGGCACTAGCCTCACAGGTGAGGTATACCATTCATCGTTAGTTTTTCTTGGCCGTGTTACTTCAACTCAGCATGATGTCCTCTAACTCCAGCCATTTTCCTGCAAAAGCTCATGATGTTTTTTTCTTTACCTCTGCCTAGAACTTCATTGTGTAGATTTCTACACATTTTCTCTATCCACTCTATCAGTTGAGGGTGCATTTAGGTTGGTTCCAGCTCCTGCTATTGTGAAAGAGCAGCTCAAATAAACATGGCCATGCATTGGTCTCTCTGTGTGGCATAAGTCTTGAGGTTACATACCCAGTAGTGGCATGGCTGGGTTGGGTGGGCAAGTCATTCCAAGTCTTCCAAGGGTTATCCACACTGCTTGCCATAAGTGCTTGTACGAGTTCTACATTCCCACCAGCAGGCATGAGTGTTTACTTTCCCCACAACCTCTCCAGCACTTTGGTATCATTGGTTTTCTTGATCTAGCCAGTCTTATTGGCTAAGATGATATCTTAATTGGTTTTTCCTTTGATTTCCTTAATGATTAGTGATTTTGACCGTTCTTGAGGTGTTTCTCAGCCTTCTCTAATTCCTTCTCTGTGACGTCTCTGTTCAGTTCTTTGCTCATCCAGCAGAATTCTATAAAACAATTTTTTTTTTTTTTCCTTCTGTTTTTTGAGAAGGTGTTTATATATTCTGGACATCAATGCTTTGTCATATGTTATTCTGCTGTGAAGGTTTCCTACCACTCGTGGGATTTCTCTTCACTTCTTGATTGTTCTTTTGATGTACAGAAGCTTTTGATCTTGATGAGGTCCCATTGTCAATTGTCGACCTTAATTCTTGTGAATGCCGGCTGTCTTATTTAGGAAGCTTTCCTTTGCCTGTGTCTTGTAGTCTGCTGCCAACCTTTTCTTCTCTTCACTTCAGAGTTTGGGGTTCACGTTGAGGTCGTTCAATCCATCCATCTGGAGTTGACTTTTGTACGGGCAAGAGGTAGGGGTTCCTTTCATTCTCTTACAAGTGGTTGATCCCGTTTTGCCAACACCACTTGCTTGAAGGATGCTTGTCTTTTCTCCATTGGGATTTCTTGGCCCCTTTGTCAAATCTGAGATGGCTGAAGTTCTATGTGCTCAGATTTGGATCTTCAGTTTTGTTCCATTGGTAACAGGTCTGGTTTTTTGTGCCAGTACCAATGTGTTTTTTTATGGTATCGACCTTGTAGTATAGTTTTAATTCTGGTATAGAGATCCCACCTTGTATTGCTCTTTCACTCAAGGTTGCTTTAACAATTCGGGGTCTTTTGTTTTCCAAATGCAAAGCAGTTGGGCGTAATGCATATTGGAAACAACAACAGAAAGGACTGCATCAAAGAACTGACTGAAACAGTGAACTTCTGCTCAAAACAGTCAACTTCCCCATGGAGAATATTGAGAAAGACTAAGAGATGAAAAGCATGTTTGGCAGAATGCATGAGCTCTGGCAGGGTTGGGGAATGGGTGGGAACACGGGTCTAGATTTGTTAAAAATAAATTAATTAATTTAAAAAAAAAGACTGTGATATCATATCCTAAGGAATCATAAAGCTTCCATTCAAAAGCTGTTCAAACTAATAACCAAGTTCATCATAGTTTAAGGATAGAAAGTTAACTCACCTATGTAATTCAACCGAGTTCTCATACCATAATAATGAATTAAAAAGGAAATTAAGAAAAGTATCACCGGGCGTGGTGGTGCATGCCTTAATCCTAGCACTTGGGAGGCAGAGGCAGGTGGGTCTTTGTGAGTTCAAGGCCAGCCTGGTCTACACAGAGAGTTCCAGGACAGCTGGGGCTACAGGGAGACACTGTCTCAAAAAGAACAACAAAAAAAGACAAAAAAAAGAAAAATATCCCATTTACCACATTACCAAAAAGAATAAAAATAACTAGAAATAAACTCATGAGGTAAAATTAGACACTGAAAATTATGAAAACTGATAAGCAAGAACAAAAATGAAAAGGCATCCTGTGTTTATGGATTGGAACATGTAATATGATTAAAATATCCATCATACACACAGCAATTTGCAAGTTTAATAATCTGCATCAAAATTCCAGTCTTTTTACAAAAACAGAAAATAATTCTAAAATTCATTTGGCATCAAAAAGGCCACAAGTAGCTGTGGTAGTTGGTTATACTGTCAACTTCTCACAGTCCAGGATCACCTGGGAAGAAAGTCTAAATGAGAACTGTCTAGAACAGTTCTGAGCTGTGGGTGTGTCTGTGGGAGACTCTTGATTATTGGCTGAGGTGGGGGGAAGACCCATTATGAAGGTACAGCTCCTCCTCATGGGACCCTGACTGAATGAGGGAAGAAAGGTGGAGGCGAAGAAGCAGCCAACACACAAGGGGATGTTTATCTCTCTGCCCTCGACTGTGGGTGATGCTTTAAGCTCCAGCCTTGATCTCCCTGCCCCCCATAATTGGACTGTAACCTGGAACTGCAAGCTTAAATAAATCTTTCCTCTCTCAATGTTGACTTTTGCCAGGGTATTTTATCACAGCAGCAAAAACAAGCTAGAACAATAGCCAAATCAATATGGGGAAAGAACAAAACTGAAAACATTGTACCTCCTTATTCCACATTATAATCACAAAGCTACAGTAATCAGCTGTGATGCTAAATAAAGGTAGATATACAAATCAATGGCACCGAATTGGCTCTAAAATATATCTATTCACATACAGTCAACTGATCTTCACCACGGGCCAAGAACCCCCAAGAACTCTTCAACAGGTGATTCTGGGAAAACTGAATGTCCTCAGACAAAAAGTGAAATCAGATGCTTATTTTACATTATGCATAAGAATGAATTCAAATCATCTCAAAATGAATTAAAAACTTGAGTATAGACAAGGTTAAAAAAATCCTAGAAGAAAATGTAACCCAAGAGAAATAACAGCATTAGTCTTGGCAAGGATGTTGTGTATATGATACTAAAAGCCCAAGAAATAAAACAAAGATGAGCTAGTGAGATAACATTGCACTGAAAATCTGCACAAGAAGGGAAATAGTCAAGTAAGAAGACAATCTAAGGATGAGAGAAAATATTTACTTAGTATATATCTGATAAGGTTAATGTCTAATATATAATATATATAATTAACTCAAGTACTTTTTCAAAAGCCTTATAATCTGACTTTTAAAGTTGAGTAAGACGTTGAATAGATACTGTACCAAATAAGACATTCAAGTGGGGTTTGGAAGATGACTCAGTGAGAAGAAGCACTTGCCAAGCAAACATTAGGACCAGAGTTCAGATCCCTGGATCCTATGGGCACCAGTTGACAATTTGCCTACAATACCAGCATTCAGAAGACAGATACAGCAGACACAGCAGACACAGCAGATACAGCTGATACAGCAACACAGCAGACAGAGCAGATACAGCAAATACAGCAGACACAGCAGACAGAGCAAATACAGCAGATACAGCAGACACAGCAGACAGAGCAGATACAGCAGATACAGCAGACAGCAGATACAGCAGATACAGCAGACACAGCAGATACAGCAGATACAGCAGACACAGCAGACACAGCAGATACAGTAGATACAGCAGACACAGCAGATACAGCAGACACAGCAGACACAGCAGATAGCCAGGGTAAGTAGGATAGATACACTTCCCAAATCATTAGCTCTGGGTTCAAGTGGGAGACCCTGTATCAATATACAAGGTGGGGAGCAATGGAGGAAAACACTTGATTTCAACCTCTAGTCTTCACAGGCACACATATACATACACACACACACACACACACACACACATACACACACACACACATGCAGAGAGAGAGAAAGAGAGAGAGAGAGAGAGAGAGAGAGAGAGAGAGAGACTTTTGGTGATATGGAATGGTCAAAGCAGGGAATTACAACTTGTTAAAATACTGAAAATCAATGATGGTTACATTGCAATCATGAACATTTATCAGCTGTGACTGCCTACATGGAGCCCAAAGAACAAAAGAGAGAAAAAAAAAAAAAGGAAAAGATAGACAGGAGTGTTGGATGGGGACTAATATGGCAAGAAAGAGATCAGTGGGAATAGGAGAGGGACAAGAGATGATGAGCTGGTATCTGGGAAGATCCAGTTTGAATTGGGGGCTGGTTCTCAGCTAGCACCCTTCAGGGCACCATGTGGGAGTCATGGGATTTCTCTGACCCCGCCCTAAGAGTGAGCAAGCAACGTGGCCCAGGCACATGATGCTAGGCAGAGCAGTAGTGTGCAGTGGTGCAGATCTAGGGGTCTGTGATTGGCTCTGGGAGCTGACGTCATTTTGCTTATAAGTCGTATAAGGCAATAAAGGGAAATTCCCTTTATTGCCTGCGAGTAGTAGCAGGCAATAAAGGGAAATTCTCCATTACCATCTCCATTACACAGAATTCCCGGCTGTTATTTCTGCATACATACAGGCCTGAATTTCAAGGGACCAGTGGGTTGGACTGTGGTCCATCAGACCACCAACCTGGTAAGCTGGTGTGGGGCTGGAAGGAGATCTATCAGATCTCCAACTGTGCAGTGAATCGTGAGTGAGTGTAGGCTGAAGATAGGTCATCAGCCATCGGCCTGAAATTCCTGTCCAGAGGCCAGCAGTCTTTGGGCAGGTGGAAAAGCACAGACAAGATGGGAAATATTCTGTTCTCCCAGGCTAAGGACCTGAGTTGGAAGTCCCTCTCAGGTTGGTTACAGAAGTAACCAACTCACCTCTGTGTGAGGGGTCAGTTCTCCACAGGGCCCTCAAGGCAGGCACTGTGCTCCCCTTCCCTTACCAGGACCCAGCTGTACCTGTTTGTAGCAAGAGAAGCTCCCACACATGTATTAGCCAGTATGCTGAGAGTTATGCAGAGCGCCTGAGCAGAGCTTGTCCCTCATCAGCCTAACCTGCCCTAGGCAGGCGAGACCATACAAGCAGCTGAGTTGCAGACTTGGGCCAATCACAAGGCACAACGACTGCACTGAGGAGAGTGGAATGCGAACGGGACATAAACCCTAACCTTGTCCCCAATGAATGAAGCTGGGGCAGCTCGTCCTCTGCCTGTGTTCACCCGATTCCCAGGGTCTGCGCCTTGACTCTGCGCCTCTCACTCCCTTTCATTCACGGTCAGACCACGAAATTCCCCAGCAGGCCTGGGACATTGACTACACACACAGGTAGATGGAATCGTGGTACACTGTATATAAATAAATACTGTCAACGCTTAAAAAATTCTCGAAAAGACCAAATATATAAATAAATAAATAAATAAATAAATAAATAAATAAATAAATAAATAAATAATAAATCTTCCTTGAACCATGATCTCATGTAGCCCAGCCTCACTTAGAACTTACTAAATAGCCAATGGTGGTCTTGACCTCCTGCCTCCCTTCTGGAGTGCTGGGATTACACATGCGCACTACCACACATGGTTTCATGATTAAATTTTTAACCAAGTAATTCTCACATGGGGTCCTTAACAGAATAAAAGTAATTATTTCTAAATACCTAAATTTTTACAGACAAATATTTCTTTAAAAGGTCATACAAGCAAATATGGGAAGAGCTAAGGAGTTAGAAAATAATCAGCCATCACTAAAACTAGTGGGTAAAAGTTTGATGAAAAGCAGGAAAATTCCATATCCTGAAACTGTTTCCCCATCAATCGCTAACAAATTATAAGGGAAGAAATTGTAACTTAATAGAAGTAAAAACCAGCAGATGCTGTGTTAAGCAAATAATCAAAGTTAATAGCAGCATAAGACAAACTAATGCAATAGGCAGCCAAAATGGTGTTTCAGCCAAAAAAGCCCCTAGCTTGAGTTTACTTGTGGGAAGTGTTAGACTCTGGAGATAATAGCACTCCTGGTAGGGTGGGTACAGGAAAATATGGTGACTCATCTTGGTCTGCCTTCTCCCTTCCCTGTTCCAAACCCTTCAGAGGCTCCACTGCTTTTAAGATAATTATAGTCGCAGGTCACCGAGCCCCTCTGTGGTCTAGGTAGAACTATAAACACTTGGGGCATTGCTGCATTTCACACACAGTGGTGCCATGTCCCCTACTCACTTTACAGATAAGGAAATGGGATTCCTTTGCAGGTCCCTCCCCAAGGGTGGAGTGTTGGGATCTGGGTATAATGTTCTTTTTTCTATTTTCTTCCCTGGCCTTCTTCTAACCTGGGTGGAACAACCTATAGAGAGCTTAGACTAGAATCCTAGCATTGGCATCTTTCTACCTGAAGGACTTGGATAATATCCCCAGCCTTCACTTTATCTACCTGTTAAACAGCAATGATAGCAATACTTCCTTCATTGGGGATTGAAGGTCATAAAGACTACAAAGATAAAAGGGGACTGGGAAGTTGACCAGCACTCTCTGCTTGTTACCTGACACACAGGAGGCACTCAGTAAGTGTTGCCCCTGCCACCACGACTTCTCCATATCTTGGAACTGTGAGCCAAAGTAAATCCTTCCTCCCTTGTTTTTATCAAGGTATTTTGTTACAGCCACAGAAAAATAACTGATAAAACTGGTACCAAGAAAGAAGGCTGGTGCTATGGTAGACCTGACCATGTATTTTGGAAACTGGTTTGTGGGAAGAATGTGGAAGCATTTGGAATTTTGAGCTCAAGAAACCCAAGGGTCCTATAAACACAGAACAATTACCAATTCTTTTTTTTAATTTTATTTATTTTTGTATGTGTATGAATGTACTGTCTGCATGTAGGTTTGTGCACCCGTGTCGTGCAATGCCTCGGAGGTCAGAAGAGGGTCTCGGATTCCCCTGGAACTGGAGTTCTCCTGGAATTGGAGTTACAGATGGTTCTTAGCCGCCATGTGGATGCTGGGGACTGAACCCAGGTCCTCTGCAAGAGCAGTCGGTGCTCTTATCCGCTAGGCTATCTCTCCAGCCCACAATTACCAATTCTTGAGATGTTTGGAATACCAAGTTACTGAGAATAAACCAGACCATGGAGACCCAGTTCATAAGATTTCAGAGAGGAACAAGAACTCTATCAGGAACAGGGCTAAAGGCTATCCATGTCGTATTCTGGCCAAGAATCTGTCTGCATTCTGCCTGTGTCCTGAGTACTTGAATAAAACTGAATTGAATGTAATGGAGTAACTTTTGTAGTATAAATTTCAAAATAGGATAATACATAATTTAGAGATTTCCTGGAGTGTTGGATAAGATTAGATCTAGAGTCTGGACTTTTAAACGGTGCTGGAATTGTTAAAGTCTCTGGGGACTTTTGGGAAATTATGCTGAATGAACTTTGCACTATGAAATGTGATGAATCCATGGGAACAAGGTTGGAAAGTTATGGCTTAAATGTGGTACGCTTTGGTGCCAAGGTGACAAAGGTTGGAGTTGTGGTGATTAAGACGAATTATCAACTTGAAAAGATTTAAAATCGCCTTATAAACAAGGCTTGGGCACCCCCATGAGGAATTAACTTAGGTTGGGTTAGCCTCTAGCCATGCCTGGAGGGATTATCTAGGTTAGGTTAGCTCCTAGCCATGCCTGTGGGGAATTTCCTTGATTAGGGGGAAGATCTGCTCTTTGAAGGCAGCACTGGTCGATGGGCTAGGGTCCTGACCTGAATAAAAAGGAGGAAGTAAGCTGAGTGCAAGCATTCCGGCTGTTCCCTGGCTGCAGGTGCACCATGGCCAGCTGCCTCAAGCTCCCGCCACCACGATGGACTGTTACCCAGGAAGTTGGAGCCAAAGTAAACCTTTCATTCCTTATGTTGTTTTTGCTAAGGTATTTTATCATATCAACAAGACAAGTAACTCATACAAGGGTGTATACAATACTTTTGCTGCTGAGATCAAGTTATCTAACAAGAAGTAACTTAAAGGAGGAAAGATTTAATTTTGCTCACATTTTAAGGATAGTTCATCATTGTGAAGAAGATATGGTAACAGGGACACCGAGGCAGAGGGTCACATCACATCTGCAGTCAGGAAGACTACACAGGACGTAGAGACAAATTATGAAACCACAAGGCCTGCCCTTGTAGCCCATTTCTTCCAGCAAGGCACCACCGTATTCCAAAATACTATTCCACAACAGTGCCTCTAGCTGCAGACCCCGTGTGCAAACACATGATCCTGTGGAGGAACATCCCACATTCAAGCCACAACACAGAGTCTATAATAGTAAAGACACGGAAAGGATCAACATGTCCAATGTTAGAGGATTAGGCCAACAAATGTAGAATATTTGCACAATGCAAGCAGCAAAAGACAAGCCTCAACAATACCAGCATTTACTCAACTCCATGGCTTGCCCTGAGATCTTAGAGACCCGGGATTCTGCCCTAGGAAGGGAAGCCTTCCATTGTCTTCTTTCCATTGCGTATTCCTTCCTTAGCAAGCACCCGGGCCAGGCCCCCTCTACCTGGAATGTTAGCCCTTTTCCCTGGTCAGTTCCAACCCATCCACCTCACCATACTTCTTCCATGTAGCCTACTCTGCTTTTATTCTTCCTTTTCTCTCTCTCTCTCTCTCTCACTCTTGCTCTGCCTCAAGCCAGTCTAGACTACTAACAAACGTGTGGAAGAGAACATTATTTCCTCATTAAAAAAAAAAGAGACACTTGGGGCTGGAGAGATGGCTCAGTGATTAAGAGCTCTGACTGCTGTTGCAGAGGACCCGGGTTCGATTCCCAACACCCATATGGTGGCTAAGAACTGTCTTTAAGCAGAGCGTGGTGGCACATGCCTTTAATCCTAGCACTGGGAGGCAGAGGCAGGTGGATCTCAGTGAGTTCAAGGCCAGTCTGCAAGGCCAGTCTGGTCTACAGAGTGAGTGAGTTCCAGACCAGCTGGGGCTATAGGGAGACCCTGTCTCAAAAAAAGAAAAAGAAAGAAAGAAAGAAAGAAAGAAAGGAAGGAAGGAAGGAAGGAAGGAAGGAAGGAAGGAAGGAAGGAAGGAAGGAAGGAAGGGAAAGAAATAAAGAAAGAAAGAAAGAAAGAAAGAAAGAAAGAAAGAAAGAAAGAAAGAAAGAAAGAAAGAAAGAAAGAAAGAGAGAGAAACACTGGGCAAGCTCAACTTCTCTGACTTATAAAATGAATAGCTTGGGGCTGGAGAGATGGCCTAGCAGTTGAGAGCACCGACTGCTCTTGCAGAGGACCTGGGTTCGATCTCCAGCACCCACATGGTGGCTGAGAACCATCTGTAACTCCAACTCCAGGAGAACTCCATTTCCAGGGGAATCCGACACCCTCTTCTGACCTCCGCGGCATTGCACGACATGGGTGCACAGACCTACATGCAGACAGTACATTCATACACATAAATAAACAAATTTTTAAAAAATGAATAGCTTATACTCTAAAAATGTCAAGGTCAAAAGACTCAAGGAGAAATAAAGGTACCATTTCAGATTAAAGCATCCAAAGAGGTATTACAACTAAACATAATATGTAATCTAAATAAATAAATAAATAAAAATGTCAAGGTCAAAAGACTCAAGGAGAAATAAAGGTACCATTTCAGATTAAAGCATCCAAAGAGGTATTACAACTAAACATAATATGTAATCTTAAAATAAACTCTGAGCCAGAAAAAAAAAAAAACATTATGAAGAACATCATTGTAAGAGTTCATGAAATTTCAATATGATTTTGATTACTCTGTTGTGAATATGAAATGTTTAGCTATAAAGGAATATGATACCTTGACTCATTCTCAGATGGTTCAGACCAAAACATACATATAGGAATAAAGATTGCAGAGGCTAACAAAGAAGGAAGGAGGGAGGAGAGACAAAAATGTAAACAATTAGTTCTGGTTCACAGTCTATAGGCAATTAAAAAAACGTGTGCAACTTTTCTGTGAACTTGGAAAATAAACAAATAAACTTAACCCAGAATCTGAGAAAAAAAGGAGGAAATGATTTACTAAGTGGTGAAGAGAAGGGAAGAGAACAGGAAAATAGTTGAATTGATTGAGATATTCCTGGATGTCTAGGGGGAGAGCCCGATGAATGATGATACCATTAAGAGAAAAGGGACTCAGTGGGGTGACCAGGGAGGTGGAAGTGGGTGAGCCATGAGACCATTTAGAGGTGTTGAATCTTCTTGCTAGTAGGGCATCAAGGTAGATCTATTTATAATGCATCAGGATACTCTTGCCTATTCCTAACCAACGATCCCTGAAGGCAGGGCAAAGAATCTCTGAGGAAAGTAGAGTACTTGATGAGTAAAGGTGACAAGTGGATGCTGGTTCTGTGTGTGTGCGTGTGTGTGTGTGTGTGTGTGTGTGTGTATAATTGTCTATATGCATGTGTACATGTGTGTTCATACAACCACAATTTCATGTGTGTGAATTCATGTAGATGCTAGAAGACAGCCTTGGGTGTCACCTACCTTGCTACTTAGGAGCTTGGCAAGTAGGCTAGGTTGGTTGGGCAGCAAGCCCCATGGATCTACCTGTATCCATCCCGCCAGCACCAGGGTTAAAACTATGTGTCACTGTGCATGGCTTTTTTACATGGATTCTAGGCAACACGCTTGCAAGGCAAGATCTTTATCAACTGATCCATCTTCTCACCCTCAGGTACTTGTTCTTATGGATAACCAACATGCCTTCTCCCATCACAGCCACGGGGTGGGACACACACACACACACACACACACACACACACACACACGCACACGCACACGCACACACCTTTCCTGCCCATTCTCCCAACCCAAGGGAAATAATACCCTGAGATTCCCACATATTTCTGATGGACCTAGAGCTTCTGCCCAGTGAGAGAATATCAGCCTGGATCCCAAACACTTCAGAACCCACCCCCACCCCCTGATCATCTCCAACAAAGGCTTTTGCTCACACAGTCCATACCCAATTCACTTGTCACAGCCCCAGTCCACTGCTGAATGAGCCTCAGCCATGTCACGCTGACCTGTGCTGTATTCAGTTCAACATTTAGCAGGTTTTCACTGTGTGCCAGACACAAAGGCTCTTTTTCAAATGGGTATCTTCTCACTCTAGGCACAGATCTCTGCAATACTCTCCAACCAATCCCAGCTGTTTCTAACAAATACTATGAAATATTTAGAGGAGTATAAAAGTTATTCAGATGAGAATCTTGAGTTCCTGTGTGAGTTTATGTTGTTGCATGACAAAATGTTATGAGCTTAGCAGTTTGAAGTGGCACATGTTTGTCAGCTCGCCCTCTAGGAAAGACACCCAGTGAAGCAGGATTCTTTCACAACACTCAGCTCCAGAAATAGGCCCAGCTTCTCCTTATTAATCTCAACTGATGTTTGGATCATTTCTAGAGCCATTCAGGTTGCCAGCAGTGTATAGTATCTTTGTGGGACCAGCCAAGACCCCCGTGTCCTTACAGGCTGTTAGCAGAGCCAGCATCTACTCATGGAGACCACCATTGGCTTCTTAAAACATGGTCCCCTTCATTTTCAAGCCAGCCAAGATGTTTCTGCATGTTAAATCCCTCCCTCCCATGCTTTGCTCTGTCACCAGGAAGAGCTGCATATACTCCTTTTAACGGGGGTCAGCCTGTCTAGAATAATCTTAGCTTATGGCCTCTCTTGAAATCAGATAGTATGGAGCCTTCACAACTCCAAGATTGATTTAGAGTAGAAGCTCCACCCTCCTTTGATTGGCTAACTGGGAGAAGTATGAGCCCCAGTTGGGGAGACCTCTTGGAATTCTGCCTGCTACCCCATGCACCCACCGTTTCACCAGAAAAAGAAAACTGTCTACAACCAGATGCCCCCAGGTCTGCCTCCATTTGTCATCCTAGTGATTGTGGTATTTACTGCTTCCCTTTGCTTTCCTTAAATTCTCCTTAACCACTGCTGCATTGTTGCTTGCATCTTGTTTAAATCCAACATTCTGTATCTGTTCTTCTGCAACACTGTTTTACTACTTCCCTTGACACTGAATTCAGGAGATTTATCTATACTGACGTGTGTAGACTGAGCTCCCCTATCTTCTCAGATACAGGATTTCATAACAAGACTGTGGGGGCATTTATAAGCCACATTACAGTGATGTTTTAAGAAGACAGCTTGGCCCTTACTATCTGTTTTAAGGCCAACAGGGAACCTGAACTGCTGAGAGCCCGTTCTTCAGATTTCTCTGAGAACCGTGTTCTCATGCAAGGGCTTTACTCGTTCTTTATTGAGTGAGACAGTATCTCCAGCATGAAATGGGGAAGTGGATACAAGTCAAGCCAAGTTCAAGTTTATAGAGCAGTCTCTTGAAGCCATGATTTAGAAATGTATACACGTAGGTCTGTTTACTTTCCAATGACCTCTTCTTAAAAGCAAGGTAAGAAGACTAACTTACCTCTGAAACCATCTGCGTGCTCATTGCCAGAGGGGCCCATAATAAGCACAGCTTGATTCTGGCTCTCAAGGACCTCAGCTGCTTCTCTGCCTAACACTCTGTGACAGCACCCTGGGGTGATGTGCTTCTCACTTCAGGGCTCTAGATCTGTTTATTCCCTTGAGACCCTCATCTCAGAAGCGAAGCTCTCAGAACCTATAAGGTAAAAATGGCTCATTTGCTGTACCTTTTTCTTCTGGATTTGAATATTCTATCCTGGAGGGAGGAAGGAAGCTGTAAAACTCACAACAAACTTAAAATACCATTGAGGTCCCTCCCAGAGGTCTCACAATCAACCACAAATTTCTGGGGGGGGGGGTGTGGAACTCTTTAGTGATATAGTTGACCTCAAGTTCTACAGAGAACCAATGATGCAGCTTTTGCAAGCTACTATTCTCCATGTAGGGACAGGCTTTTGAGTCACTTGTCTAAGTGACCCCCCTTGCCCATGGGGTGACCTCAATAAGCCCTGAGTGTAACCATTGCTTTGGCTTATCATTCACGTCCTACCTGGTGTGAGTGACCATTTGCTCATGTCTCCCCATCCCATAATAGCCCATGATAGTGCCCTCATTAAGGAACACAGCCAGCTCTGAGAACCACAGGGAGGCGGGGAGGTAATACTGCTGAGATGATATTTTGGGCACAACTCCAAGTATGGAATTCAGCCCAGACAATAACCAGGCTACAGGGCAAGCCAGGAGATCACAACCATACACTATGGCGGCACAGAGGAGTGAGATACAAGAAGACCCAGAAGTTAGATCTACTCTTATCCTGAGTCCACCATCGGCTTAGAAGTCAGAGTCATCCAGAGCAACATTGCCTCTAGAAACCAAACTGAGAGAGTAGGCTTCCAATGTCCTGTGTTCTGACGAGAAAATAACAGCCAAGTACATGAATGCATAACTAAGCCATGGGAACAATGAAAAGATGGATCTCAATTCAATAGTCTTGCAAACAACTGCTCAAGTTTTAAGAACCAGAATCCGTTAGAGACACTGGCATGGGAAGAAGGAAAGGGTGATATGAGGTGATAAAGAAGGGGGGGCAAGAGAAGGAAGAGACAGGGAGGGGAGGGGAGAGTGGAAGAACACAGCTTGCTTCTTACACATAAGTCTCAGGATCTTGCCTTTTAGGAAGGAAGACTGCATATTAACATGACCTTTTCTGGATATCAGTAGAGAAATAGGCATGTTATCCCTAGGTCTCCTGCATTAAAACTTCTGCTGTGATTGGGTTGAGAAAGATATACTGTGTGGCCTTTTACATGGAAGATCTGCCTTCAAATCCAGCCTAGGGAAAATAGTTCCAAGTGACAAGCTATCTTGAGGATCAAGCCCCTATTTGGAAAAGCAGATGGCCCTGGTTCTGAACTGTTTGTGGCTATGTCACAATCTGGCTGTGGGTGAGTCACTTCCCAGAGCATTTCGGTCTCCCATCTGCAACATTCAGTGGCAGTCTTAAACCTAAGCGAGGGGGGAGGAGAGTCAGAAGAACATGCAACCTCAGAGTCTCTTCTTTGTGGCTTCCAGAAGCCACCCCTGGGGCTAGGGACAGAGCGCTGTGGGTGAAGCAGCTTGCTGTGCAAACATGAGTGTCAGGGTCACATCCCCAGCATCTATTTAATCCTCGGGGTGGGGGGGGCAGCACACACCTATGACCCCAGCACTCAGGAACAGGAAGAGGAGATCCCCCAGAGCAAGCTAGCTAACTAGAGTAGCTGAATTCATGAGTTCTGGGTTTAACAGGAGACCCTGCCTCAGATAAGGCAGAAAGAGCAACTGAAAAAGACACTCAGAATCAACCACCAGCTTTCATACACCATGTTCACACACTTGCACCCACAAACATGTCCACACACATTCAAACATGCATGCATATTGACAAGAAGAGGAAGAAGGAAAAAAGAGGAGGAGGAGCAGGAACAGGAGAAAGAAGAGGAGCAGGAGGTGCAGGAGGAAGAGGAAGAGGAAGGAGCAGGAGGAAAAGGAAGAGAAGGAGCAGGAACAGGAGGAAGAGGAGGAGCAGGAGGTGCAGGAGGAAGAGGAGGAACAGGAACAGGAGGAAGAGGAGGAGCAGGAGGTGCAGGAGGAAGAGGAAGAGGAAGAGGAAGGAGCAGGAGGAAGAGGAGGAGCAGGAGGTGCAGGAGGAAAAGGAAGAGAAGGAGCAGGAACAAGAGAAAGAGGAGGAGCAGGAGGGGCAGGAGGAAGAGGAGGAGCAGGAACAGGAGGAAGAGGAGGAGCAGGAGGTGCAGGAGGAAGAGGAAGAGGAAGGAGCAGGAGGAAGAGGAAGAGGAGAAGCAGGAACAGGAGGAAGAGGAAGAGGAGGAGCAGGAACAGGAGGAAGAGGAAGAGCAGGAGGTGCAGGAGGAAGAGGACGAGGAAGGAGCAGGAGGAAGAGGAAGAGGAGGAGCAGGAACAGGAGGAAGAGGAAGAGGAGGAGCAGGAACAGGAGGAAGAGGAAGAGGAGGAGCAGGAACAGGAGGAAGAGGAAGAGGAGGAGCAGGAACAGGAGGAAGAGGAAGAGGAGGAGCAGGAACAGGAGGAAGAGGAAGAGGAGGAGCAGGAACAGGAGGAAGAGGAAGAGGAGGAGCAGGAACAGGAGGAAGAGGAAGAGGAGGAGCAGGAACAGGAGGAAGAGGAAGAGGAGGAGCAGGAACAGGAGGAAGAGGAAGAGGAGGAGCAGGAACAGGAGGAAGAGGAAGAGGAGGAGCAGGAACAGGAGGAAGAGGAAGAGGAGGAGCAGGAACAGGAGGAAGAGGAAGAGGAGGAGCAGGAACAGGAGGAAGAGGAAGAGGAGGAGCAGGAACAGGAGGAAGAGGAAGAGGAGGAGCAGGAACAGGAGGAAGAGGAAGAGGAGGAGCAGGAACAGGAGGAAGAGGAAGAGGAGGAGCAGGAACAGGAGGAAGAGGAAGAGGAGGAGCAGGAACAGGAGGAAGAGGAAGAGGAGGAGCAGGAACAGGAGGAAGAGGAAGAGGAGGAGCAGGAACAGGAGGAAGAGGAAGAGGAGGAGCAGGAACAGGAGGAAGAGGAAGAGGAGGAGCAGGAACAGGAGGAAGAGGAAGAGGAGGAGCAGGAACAGGAGGAAGAGGAAGAGGAGGAGCAGGAACAGGAGGAAGAGGAAGAGGAGGAGCAGGAACAGGAGGAAGAGGAAGAGGAGGAGCAGGAACAGGAGGAAGAGGAAGAGGAGGAGCAGGAACAGGAGGAAGAGGAAGAGGAGGAGCAGGAACAGGAGGAAGAGGAAGAGGAGGAGCAGGAACAGGAGGAAGAGGAAGAGGAGGAGCAGGAACAGGAGGAAGAGGAAGAGGAGGAGCAGGAACAGGAGGAAGAGGAAGAGGAGGAGCAGGAACAGGAGGAAGAGGAAGAGGAGGAGCAGGAACAGGAGGAAGAGGAAGAGGAGGAGCAGGAACAGGAGGAAGAGGAAGAGGAGGAGCAGGAACAGGAGGAAGAGGAAGAGGAGGAGCAGGAACAGGAGGAAGAGGAAGAGGAGGAGCAGGAACAGGAGGAAGAGGAAGAGGAGAAGCAGGAACAGGAGGAAGAGGAGGAGCAGGAGGAGGAAGAGGAAAAGCAGGAACAGGAGGAAGAGGAGGAGCAGGAGGAGGAAGAGGAAAAGCAGGAACAGGAGGAAGAGGAGGAGCAGGAGGAAGAGGAGCAGGACAGAAGGAAGAGGAAGAGGAGGAGCAGGAACAGGAGGAAGAGGAAGAGGAGGAACAGGAACAGGAGGAAGAGGAAGAGCAGGAACAGAAGGATGAAGAGGAGAAACAGGAGGAGAAGGGAGAGGGACAGGATGAAGAGGGGGAAGAAAGGAGGAATTAGGCTCCCAAAATGTAGACCATAGGCTGATCTTCAGTGAGAACTGCTTCCTTCTGTGTTGGATGACAGACTGCACCCTGGCTCTGTCCAAGTCTAATTTCTCTGCAGAGCCAAGCTCCAAAAAGCGCCTGGCCTGAACATAGGGTGATAGAGTTTAGGAACATGTTTCATACTAACAGCCTCTTGGGACGTGATTTGGGCATATGGCTCAACAAATATAAAATGTGGATATCCCCTTGAGGGTCTCTGTCAAACAGTCAAATCTATAAAAATATGGGTCATGTTTATTTTTCTCTAATTTTAAAAGTGATACGTGCATATTTTAAAAGTAGTAAATGTTCAAAACCCATAAAGCTGATGGCAAAATGGATGCATAGACAACTGGTAATATTCTTCTGTATTTCCTTCCAATCTCTTTCTATGTAAATATCATGAAATCATATTATATGAGTCCAATTTTATATCTCATTTTCTATTACTGTGGGCATTTTCCAAGGTCATTAAACATTCTTCAGAAACATGAATTGTACTTGTTTCATAAAATGCCCTCCTATCTGCATAATATAATTTAACCTTCACCCATTTGAGGACATTTATACAGGCTGTTTCCTTTTTTTTTTTTCTTCTTTATAAATAATCATAGTGTACTTAGGGATTTTTGTATCCAGTTATGATTACTTTATTAGGGTAGATTCCTAGAAGTGAAATTACTGAGTCAAAGTTATCAGGGATGGCGACCATCCACAGAGCTGTGAGAGCCTAGACATCCAATGGGAGTCACATTTCTCTTCCCTAGCAAACACCTTTACATTCTCTGTGATTGGAATGTAAGTTTTTCCACTATCTAGGCATTAAACAAACACTATGGGCAGAGGCTTCAAAGGTTCTAATGGGCTTAAGCCAAACAGAGGTATTCAGAAGGAGAGAGTCAACTTGACTTAATTCCCATAGTTGGAAGGAGAAATATGGATGTCCAAAAACATGAACAGTATCAGGAAGAAAGCAGAAATGAACACTGAGAACATACTGTTAAATAAATATTTGCTACATGGGAACTTTCTAGAGGGCTTGACATAAACACTCAATCTTTCCCACCAGGATTATACCAGGATCAATTCAGCAACATCTTAGATGGTCTCACCGTGACCCCACCACACTGATTTTCATTTTATTAATTTTTTTTATTTATTTCTGTATGTGTATGAATGTACTGTCTGCATGCAGGTCTGTGCACCCGTGTCGTGCAATGCCTCGGAGGTCAGAAGAGGGCGTCGGATTCCCCTGGAACTGGAGTTCTCTTGGAATTGGAGTTTCAGACGGTTCTTGGCCGCCATGTGGGTGCTGGGGATCGAACCCGGGTCCTCTGTAAGAGCGGTCAGCGCTCTTAACCGCTAGGCCATCTCTCCAGCCCCTGATTTTCATTTTAAAACCTTTGGCCTCACCTTACTTCAACCTTTTAAAATCTTCATGTGTGAATGATGTGGACAGATGGGTGTGTTCATGTGTGGGAGTGTACGCACACACGTCCTGGTGCTGGTGGCAAGGGTGGAAGATGACCTTGAGTTTCAGTCCTTGTCTTCTGCCTGGTTTGAGGCAGGGTTTTGTCTGTAGTCAGCTACTGTCGATGCCAGGCTAGCTGGCCAGGGAGCATCTGGGATCTCTGTCTCCACATCCCACCCTTCCTTAAGAGTGCAGGGATTGGGGCTGGAGAGATGGCCTAGCGGTTAAGAGCTCCGACCGCTCTTACAGAGGACCCGGGTTCAATCCCCAGCACCCACATGGCGGCGAGAGCAGTCCTGAAACTCCAATCAGGAGAACTCTCCAGCTTCCAGGGGAATCTGAGACCCTCTTCTGACCTCCGCGTCTTGCACGACACGGGTGCACAGACTCTCATGCAGACAGTACATACATTGATAACACATACAGAAATAAAAAAAAAAACTTAAAAAAAATAAAAAAAAAGAGTGCAGGATTACAGACCCCACCATACTGCAGGGGCTTTACATGATGTTTTGGGGGATCTCCAAAATTCAGCATCTCTAGTATTTACTTTCTGTCCTTAACTGAATTTCTCCTAGTGAAATTCTTAAAGTTCTTTGTGATCTCTGGGAAAAAAAGAAAAATGATAATCTGCATTAGTCCCAGTCGCTATTTCTTTAATTTGCCCTCAGGCCCTCATTAAGATTTAGAATTCATCTGGTGATATCTAAGTGGCTCTGAGTAGAGTGAGGGTTGTTGTTGGCTGTACTAGATATTAGCCCCAGATTCCTGGCCATAGTCTTGCATTTTGCTTAGGCAGGGAAGTAGATCTCTCTTTCCAAAAGCACATANAGAACCTATGTCTCTTTCTTTTGAACTCTTTATTTATTCCGCATGGTGCAGTTGCAACTGACACTGTGGTCACCAAGACCTGCATGCCTATGGACAGGGTAATATTTGAAGTAGTACAACTTTTCAGCAATATAAATAAAAAAAATTAAATAAAAAAAAAGAGTGCAGGATTACAGAACCCACCATACTGCAAGGGGCTTTACATGAGTTTGGGGGATCCAAATTCAGCATCCAGATTTACTTTCTGGTCCTTAACTGAATTTCTCCCTAGTGAGAATTCTTAAAGTTCTTTGTGGATCTCGGGAAAAAAATAACAATATCTGATAATTTGCATTAGACCACAGTCCCTATTTCTTAATTTGCCCTCAGGCCCTCATTAAGATTTAGAATTCATATCTGGTGTATCCTTAAGGGCTCTGAGATAGTGCGAGGGTTCGTGTTGGCCTGACTAGATATTAGCCCCAGATTCCTGGCCAATAGTCTTGCATTTTTTGCTAGGCAGGGAAGTAAGATCATCTTTTCCAAAGCCATACCATAGTCTGAAGGATCTGGGCTGCACTCTTCCTGGAGACTGAATTTCTCAAAGTGCCACCAGACTGCACCAGTGCTTATGATATCATTATGCCGTCCGAACCAGTTTCTTATCACAAGTGGTACCTTCAAATGGCCTTATGATAGGTATTCTCTCTCTCTCTCTCTCTTCCTTCTCTCTCCCTCTCTCTCGTCCTTTCTTCTTTCTCTCTCTCTCTCTCTCTCTCTCTCTCTCTCTCTCTCTCTCTCTCTCTCTCTCTCTCTCTCTCTCCCCCCCCGTCAGCTAACCTGAGTCTTACCAGTTACACAAATCCTCTCCCTTCACCATAATCCACTGCTCCTCCCTGTTCAGAACTTTCTACCCCTTAGCTCCTCCTTCCTAGAAGCTAGTGTTAGGAAAGAGGAAAAGATGTAAGTCACTAAAAGGTAGACACGTGCTCAAAATTACCTTTTACCCTCTAGAAAATGCTCCAGCAAGAGTGAGACAGCAAGGAGGCACAATCAGTTTATTGTGGGATTACTGCATTCCATGCTCGGATCCAGGCTGGCTGGGTTTCAATTAAGAAAGGGGACTTCACACCTTCTTCTCTAGCTAAGTCCTCCAGGACATTAATGTGTCGAATCTTGGAATAGTTCCACTAAGCACAGGATACTGCAGCCATCAAGGACTTTAGAAACCACCTCTCTTTGTTTCACTTTTCAGCAAATAGTGCCAACCTTGTGCTAGCTGCTAGCGAAATGAATCAGAGATGACCTCCATACTCAAGAGGAAAGAGGAAGATAAAAAAAAAGCATACATGGGGAAAAAACGCATGACATGGGTACTCTGTCAGCCACTTATTCACATAGGACACAGCAAGGAAGGCTTCAGGCTGTCTCCAGAATATGTACCCTGGAATTAAGTCTTGAAAAGGCCACAGGGTTTATCTGATACACACATGTGCTAAGCATGGAGTCATGCTGGATAGAATCTGGAAGACATGAAATATTCCAAGAGCCCCCAAGTCATTCTACATTGCTAGGTCACGAGGGCAGAAGGACAGAACTGAGCAGACATTAAGCAAAAGGGCTTAATGGTCATGCTGAGACCTAGAGAGGAAAAGATAGAGATATTTGTTTCAGATGTCTGGATAGATGATGAATGAAATGGCACACTGGAGGCAATCAGGAGATAACTGTCAGAATCCAGGTGTGTGGTAGAGTAGGAAAGACACATCAGAGATGATGGAAATTCAAATACATCAACTCGGTTATCAGTGAGATGTGCACACCAAGGATAATGAGCAGTAGAGGTCACTACATCGTTCACTCGGATTGTTTATCCTTTGACTACATATTTGAGGGTAGCATTTGCTAATTGCTATTTAGGCTTGAGGGACATAAGTTAGTCATATGCCTTGTCTTTATGACACAGATAAACAAATGATAGCAGTAATAACTGGTGTTATGATAAGGGATGTACCAAGAGACTAGAAGCAATTAATCTGATCTGAGGAACAGATTAAGCTTTAGCTGAACGTGTTCACATTGATACATGAAGGATGAGTTGAAACAGCCTTGTAAGGGCAAGAAGAAAGAAAAGTTTCTCAGAGAGGGAAATAATTCATGAAGATAACAGAGCAAAATAGCATGCCACCGCTGGAAAAGGAAAGAGAAATATGGTTGGAATGGAGAGAGAGAGAGAGAGAGAGAGAGAGAGAGAGAGAGAGAGAGAGAG